>JAFJHM010000127.1:0-46766 GCA_019201815.1 Bombus balteatus | reverse complement strand
CCAACGTGCAAAATCGAAAACTTTTTAGAGCGACCCGAGAACGAAATAAACGCTTAATCCCGATGTATTTCGTCGAGATACATCGATTTATGCAAAATATTCCTACCTTATAACGCTTTTAACGAAATAACTCGAAATAATCTTTTCGGTCTTTTCGCACCGGCCGAAATATTTCAGAGCCCCAACGTCGCGTCGCATCGGTCCGATCTTTCTAAACGTTCCAGGGATAAAATAAACGTTTAATCCCGATGTATTTAGTCGAGATATAACGATTTATGCAAAAATTCCTACCTTATAACGCTTTTTAACGAAATAACTCGAAAAACTTTTCGACCTGAAAATTTTTCCAAGTCCCAACGTGCAAAATCGAAACTTTTTAGAGCGACCCGAGAACGAAATAAACGCTTAATCCCGACGTATTTCGTCGAGATACATCGATTTATGCAAAAATATTCCTACCTTATAACGCTTTTAACGAAATAACTCGAAATAATCTTTTCGGTCTTTTCGCACCGGCCGAAATATTTCATAGTCCCAACGTCGCGTCGCATCGGTCCGGATCTTTCTAAACGTTCCAGGGTAAAATAAAAACGTTTAATCCCGATGTATTTCGTCGAGATATAACGATTTATGCAAAATATTCCTACCTTATAACGCTTTTAACGAAATAACTCGAAAAACTTTTCAACCTGAAAAATTTTTCCAAGTCTCAACGTGCAAAATCGAAACTTTTTAGAGCGACCCGAGAACGAAATAAACGCTTAATCCCGACGTATTTCGTCGAGATACATCGATTTATGCAAAAATATTCCTACCTTATAACGCTTTTTGAGGTTAGTTATTTCGAAAGGAAGATTCGGTAGTTTCGGACCGATGCGAAAAATTCTAAGTCCCGCGTCCCGGTTAGGTAGGTCCGGAGGATGAAATTTAAAGTAAAGATAAAAGAAAATCGTTACGTTCGGCTAGATTTCGACGAACTATAACGATTTCAGTAAAAAATTTCGTTACCTTATAACGCTTTTGAGGAGTTATTTCGAAAGGAAAATGCGATACTTTCGGACCGATGCGAAAAAATTCAAAGTCCCAACGTCGCGTCGCATCGGTCCGTTTTTGAAAGTTCCAGGGAATAAAATAAACGTTTAATCCCGATGTATTTCGTCGAACTATAACGATTTATGCAAAAATATTCCTACCTTATAACGCTTTTTAGCGAAATAACTCGAAAAAAAATGCGGTACTTTCGACCGTGCGAAAATTTCAAAGTCCCAACGTCGCGTCGCATCGGTCCGTTTTTAGACGTTCCAGGGATAAAATAAACGCTTAATCCCGACGTATTTCGTCGAGATACATCGATTTATGCAAAAATATTCCTACCTTATAACGCTTTTAACGAAATAACTCGAAATAATCTTTTCGGTCTTTTCGCACCGGCCGAAATATTTCAAAGTCCCAACGTCGCGTCGCATCGGTCCGATCTTTCTAAACGTTCCAGGGATAAAATAAACGTTTAATCCCGATGTATTTAATAGAAATATAACTATTTATGCAAAAATATTCCTACCTTATAACGCTTTTTAGCGAAATAACTCGAAAAAACTTTTCGACCTGAAAATTTTTCCAAGTCCCAACGTGCAAAATCGAAACTTTTTAGAGCGACCCGAGAACGAAATAAACGCTTAATCCCGACGTATTTCGTCGAGATACATCGATTTATGCAAAATATTCCTACCTTATAACGCTTTTAACGAAATAACTCGAAATAATCTTTTCGGTCTTTTCGCACCGGCCGAAATACTTCATAGTCCCAACGTCGCGTCGCATCGGTCCGATCTTTCTAAACGTTCCAGGGATAAAATAAACGCTTAATCCCGATGTATTTCGTCGAGATACATCGATTTATGTGAAAAAATTCCTACCTTATAACGCTTTTAACGAAATAACTCGAAAATACTTTTCAACCTGAAAATTTTTCCCAAGTCTCAACGTGCAAAATCGAAACTTTTTAGAGCGACCCGAGAACGAAATAAACGCTTAATCCCGACGTATTTCGTCGAGATACATCGATTTATGCAAAAATATTCCTACCTTATAACGCTTTTTAACGAAATAACTCGCAATAATCTTTTCGGTCTTTTCGCACCGGCCGAAATATTTCAAAGTCCCAACGTCGCGTCGCATCGGTCCGATCTTTCTAAACGTTCCAGGGATAAAAAAAACGTTTAATCCCGATGTATTTAATAGAAATATAACGATTTATGCAAAAATATTCCTACCTTATAACGCTTTTTAGCGAAATAACTCGAAAAAACTTTTCGACCTGAAAATTTTTCCAAGTCCCAACGTGCAAAATCGAAACTTTTTAGAGCGACCCGAGAACGAAATAAACGCTTAATCCCGACGTATTTCGTCGAGATACATCGATTTATGCAAAATATTCCTACCTTATAACGCTTTTAACGAAATAACTCGAAATAATCTTTTCGGTCTTTTCGCACCGGCCGAAATACTTCATAGTCCCAACGTCGCGTCGCATCGGTCCGATCTTTCTAAACGTTCCAGGGATAAAATAAACGCTTAATCCCGATGTATTTCGTCGAGATACATCGATTTATGTGAAAAAAATTCCTACCTTATAACGCTTTTTAACGAAATAACTCGAAAATACTTTTCAACCTGAAAATTTTTCCAAGTCTCAACGTGCAAAATCGAAACTTTTTAGAGCGACCCGAGAACGAAATAAACGCTTAATCCCGACGTATTTCGTCGAGATACATCGATTTATGCAAAAATATTCCTACCTTATAACGCTTTTTGAGGAGTTATTTCGAAAGGAAGATTCGGTAGTTTCGGACCGATGCGAAAAAATTCTAAGTCCCGCGTCCCGGTTAGGTAGGTCCGGAGGATGAAATTTAAAAAATAAAAGAAATCGTTACGTTCGGCTAGATTTCGACGAACTATAACGATTTCAGTAAAAATTTCGTTACCTTACAACGCTTTTTGAGGAGTTATTTCGAAAGGAAGATACGGTAGTTTCGGACCGATGCGAAAAATTCTAAGTCCCGCGTCCCGGTTAGGTAGGTCCGGAGGATGAAATTTAAAGTAAAAAATAAAAGAAATCGTTACGTTCGGCTAGATTTCGACGAACTATAACGATTTCAGTAAAAATTTCGTTACCTTATAACGCTTTTTGAGGAGTTATTTCGAAAGCAAAATGCGATACTTTCGGAGCGATGCGAAAAAATTCAAAGTCCCAACGTCGCGTCGCATCGGTCCGTTTTTTCTAAACGTTCCAGGGATAAAAAAAACGTTTAATCCCGATGTATTTAATAGAAATATAACTATTTATGCAAAAATATTCCTACCTTATAACGCTTTTTAGCGAAATAACTCGAAAAAACTTTTCGACCTGAAAATTTTTCCAAGTCCCAACGTGCAAAATCGAAACTTTTTAGAGCGACCCGAGAACGAAATAAACGCTTAATCCCGACGTATTTCGTCGAGATACATCGATTTATGCAAAAATATTCCTACCTTATAACGCTTTTTAACGAAATAACTCGAAATAATCTTTTCGGTCTTTTCGCACCGGCCGAAATATTTCAAAGTCCCAACGTCGCGTCGCATCGGTCCGATCTTTCTAAACGTTCCAGGGATAAAATAAACGTTTAATCCCGATGTATTTAATAGAAATATAACGATTTATGCAAAAATATTCCTACCTTATAACGCTTTTTAACGAAATAACTCGAAAAAACTTTTCAACCTGAAAATTTTTCCAAGTCTCAACGTGCAAAATCGAAACTTTTTAGAGCGACCCGAGAACGAAATAAACGCTTAATCCCGACGTATTTCGTCGAGATACATCGATTTATGCAAAAATATTCCTACCTTATAACGCTTTTAACGAAATAACTCGAAATAATCTTTTCGGTCTTTTCGCACCGGCCGAAATACTTCATAGTCCCAACGTCGCGTCGCATCGGTCCGATCTTTCTAAACGTTCCAGGGATAAAATAAACGCTTAATCCCGATGTATTTCGTCGAGATACATCGATTTATGTGAAAAAAATTTCCTACCTTATAACGCTTTTTAACGAAATAACTCGAAAATACTTTTCAACCTGAAAATTTTTCCAAGTCTCAACGTGCAAAATCGAAACTTTTTAGAGCGACCCGAGAACGAAATAAACGCTTAATCCCGACGTATTTCGTCGAGATACATCGATTTATGCAAAAATATTCCTACCTTATAACGCTTTTTGAGGAGTTATTTCGAAAGGAAGATTCGGTAGTTTCGGACCGATGCGAAAAAATTCTAAGTCCCGCGTCCCGGTTAGGTAGGTCCGGAGGATGAAATTTAAAAAAAAAATAAAAAGAAATCGTTACGTTCGGCTAGATTTCGACGAACTATAACGATTTCAGTAAAAATTTCGTTACCTTACAACGCTTTTTGAGGAGTTATTTCGAAAGGAAGATACGGTAGTTTCGGACCGATGCGAAAAAATTCTAAGTCCCGCGTCCCGGTTAGGTAGGTCCGGAGGATGAAATTTAAAGTAAAAAAATAAAAAGAAATCGTTACGTTCGGCTAGATTTCGACGAACTATAACGATTTCAGTAAAAATTTCGTTACCTTATAACGCTTTTTGAGGAGTTATTTCGAAAGGAAAATGCGATACTTTCGGAGCGATGCGAAAAAATTCAAAGTCCCAACGTCGCGTCGCATCGGTCCGTTTTTTTTAGCGTTCCAGGGATAAAATAAACGTTTAATCCCGATGTATTTAATAGAAATGTAACTATTTATGCAAAAATATTCCTACCTTATAACGCTTTTTAGCGAAATAACTCGAAAAAACTTTTCGACCTGAAAATTTTTCCAAGCCAACGTGCAAAATCGAAACTTTTTAGAGCGACCCGAGAACGAAATAAACGCTTAATCCCGACGTATTTCGTCGAGATACATCGATTTATGCAAAAATATTCCTACCTTATAACGCTTTTTAACGAAATAACTCGAAATAATCTTTTCGGTCTTTTCGCACCGGCCGAAATATTTCAAAGTCCCAACGTCGCGTCGCATCGGTCCGATCTTTCTAAACGTTCCAGGGATAAAAAAACGTTTAATCCCGATGTATTTAATAGAAATATAACTATTTATGCAAAAATATTCCTACCTTATAACGCTTTTTAGCGAAATAACTCGAAAAAACTTTTCGACCTGAAAATTTTTCCAAGTCCCAACGTGCAAAATCGAAACTTTTTAGAGCGACCCGAGAACGAAATAAACGCTTAATCCCGACGTATTTCGTCGAGATACATCGATTTATGCAAAATATTCCTACCTTATAACGCTTTTTAACGAAATAACTCGAAATAATCTTTTCGGTCTTTTCGCACCGGCCGAAATACTTCATAGTCCCAACGTCGCGTCGCATCGGTCCGATCTTTCTAAACGTTCCAGGGATAAAATAAACGCTTAATCCCGATGTATTTCGTCGAGATACATCGATTTATGCGAAAAAAAATTCCTACCTTATAACGCTTTTAACGAAATAACTCGAAAAATACTTTTCAACCTGAAAATTTTTCCAAGTCCCAACGTGCAAAATCGAAACTTTTTAGAGCGACCCGAGAACGAAATAAACGCTTAATCCCGACGTATTTCGTCGAGATACATCGATTTATGCAAAAATATTCCTACCTTATAACGCTTTTAACGAAATAACTCGAAAAAATCTTTTCGACCTGAAAATATTTCCAAGTCCCAACGTGCAAAATCGAAACTTTTAGAACGACCCGGGAACGAAATAAACGCTTAATCCCGACGTATTTCGTCGAGATACATCGATTTATGCAAAAATATTCCTACCTTATAACGCTTTTTAACGAAATAACTCGAAATAATCTTTTCGGTCTTTTCGCACCGGCCGAAAATACTTTCATAGTCCCAACGTCGCGTCGCATCGGTCCGATCTTTCTAAACGTTCCAGGGATAAAATAAACGCTTAATCCCGATGTATTTCGTCGAGATACATCGATTTATGCAAAAATATTCCTACCTTATAACGCTTTTTGAGGAGTTAACTCGAAAGGAAGATTCGGTAGTTTCGACCGATGCGAAAAATTTCTAAGTCCCGACGTCCCGGTTAGGTCAGGTCCGGAGGATGAAATTTAAAAAATAAAAGAAATCGTTACGTTCCGGCTAGATTTCGACGAACTATAACGATTTCAGTAAAAATTTCGTTACCTTATAACGCTTTTTGAGGAGTTATTTCGAAAGGAAGATACGGTAGTTTCGGACCGATGCGAAAAATTCCAAGTCCCGCGTCCCGGTTAGGTAGGTCCGGAGGATGAAATTTAAAAAAATAAAAAAAGAAATCGTTACGTTCGGCTAGATTTCGACGAACTATAACGATTTCAGTAAAAATTTCGTTACCATATAACGGTTTTTAAGGAGTTATTTCGAAATCAAGATGCGATACTTTCAGACCGATGCGAAAAAATTCAAAGTCCCGCGTCCCGGTTAGGTAGGTCCGGAGGATGAAATTTAAAAAAAAAAAAAAGAAATCGTTACGTTCGGCTAGATTTCGACGAACTATAACGATTTCAGTAAAAATTTCGTTACCTTACAACGCTTTTTGAGGAGTTATTTCGAAAGGAAGATACGGTAGTTTCAGACCGATGCGAAAAAATTCAAAGTCCCAACGTCGCGTCGCATCGGTCCGTTTTTTATTAACGTTCCAGGTATAAAATAAACGCTTAATCCCGATGTATTTCGTCGAGATACATCGATTTATGCAAAAATATTCCTACCTTATAACGCTTTTTAACGAAATAACTCGAAATAATCTTTTCGGTCTTTTCGCACCGGCCGAAATATTTCAAAGTCCCAACGTCGCGTCGCATCGGTCCGATCTTTCTAAATGTTCCAGGGATAAAATAAACGTTTAATCCCGATGTATTTAATAGAAATATAACGATTTGTGCAAAAAATTCCTACCTTATAACGCTTTTTAGCGAAATAACTCGAAAAAACTTTTCGACCTGAAAATTTTTTCCAAGTCCCAACGTGCAAAATCGAAACTTTTTAGAGCGACCCGAGAACGAAATAAACGCTTAATCCCGACGTATTTCGTCGAGATACATCGATTTATGCAAAAATATTCCTACCTTATAACGCTTTTTAACGAAATAACTCGAAATAATCTTTTCGGTCTTTTCGCACCGGCCGAAATATTTCAAAGTCCCAACGTCGCGTCGCATCGGTCCGATCTTTCTAAATGTTCCAGGGATAAAATAAACGTTTAATCCCGATGTATTTAATAGAAATATAACGATTTGTGCAAAAATTTTCCTACCTTATAACGCTTTTTAGCGAAATAACTCGAAAAAACTTTTCGACCTGAAAATTTTTCCAAGTCCCAACGTGCAAAATCGAAACTTTTTAGAGCGACCCGAGAACGAAATAAACGCTTAATCCCGACGTATTTCGTCGAGATACATCGATTTATGCAAAAATATTCCTACCTTATAACGCTTTTTAACGAAATAACTCGCAATAATCTTTTCGGTCTTTTCGCACCGGCCGAAATATTTCAAAGTCCCAACGTCGCGTCGCATCGGTCCGATCTTTCTAAATGTTCCAGGGATAAAATAAACGTTTAATCCCGATGTATTTAATAGAAATATAACGATTTGTGCAAAAATATTCCTACCTTATAACGCTTTTTAGCGAAATAACTCGAAAAAACTTTTCGACCTGAAAATTTTTCCAAGTCCCAACGTGCAAAATCGAAACTTTTTAGAGCGACCCGAGAACGAAATAAACGCTTAATCCCGACGTATTTCGTCGAGATACATCGATTTATGCAAAATATTCCTACCTTATAACGCTTTTAACGAAATAACTCGAAATAATCTTTTCGGTCTTTTCGCACCGGCCGAAATACTTCATAGTCCCAACGTCGCGTCGCATCGGTCCGATCTTTCTAAACGTTCCAGGGATAAAATAAACGCTTAATCCCGATGTATTTCGTCGAGATACATCGATTTATGTGAAAAAAATTCCTACCTTATAACGCTTTTAACGAAATAACTCGAAAATACTTTTCAACCTGAAAATTTTTCCAAGTCTCAACGTGCAAAATCGAAACTTTTTAGAGCGACCCGAGAACGAAATAAACGCTTAATCCCGACGTATTTCGTCGAGATACATCGATTTATGCAAAAATATTCCTACCTTATAACGCTTTTTAACGAAATAACTCGAAATAATCTTTTCGGTCTTTTCGCACCGGCCGAAATATTTCAAAGTCCCAACGTCGCGTCGCATCGGTCCGATCTTTCTAAACGTTCCAGGGATAAAAAAACGTTTAATCCCGATGTATTTAATAGAAATATAACTATTTATGCAAAAATATTCCTACCTTATAACGCTTTTTAGCGAAATAACTCGAAAAAACTTTTCGACCTGAAAATTTTTCCAAGTCCCAACGTGCAAAATCGAAACTTTTTAGAGCGACCCGAGAACGAAATAAACGCTTAATCCCGACGTATTTCGTCGAGATACATCGATTTATGCAAAATATTCCTACCTTATAACGCTTTTAACGAAATAACTCGAAATAATCTTTTCGGTCTTTTCGCACCGGCCGAAATACTTCATAGTCCCAACGTCGCGTCGCATCGGTCCGATCTTTCTAAACGTTCCAGGGATAAAATAAACGCTTAATCCCGATGTATTTCGTCGAGATACATCGATTTATGTGAAAAAAATTCCTACCTTATAACGCTTTTAACGAAATAACTCGAAAATACTTTTCAACCTGAAAATTTTTCCAAGTCTCAACGTGCAAAATCGAAACTTTTTTAGAGCGACCCGAGAACGAAATAAACGCTTAATCCCGACGTATTTCGTCGAGATACATCGATTTATGCAAAAATATTCCTACCTTATAACGCTTTTTAGCGAAATAACTCGAAAAAACTTTTCGACCTGAAAATTTTTCCAAGTCCCAACGTGCAAAATCGAAACTTTTTAGAGCGACCCGAGAACGAAATAAACGCTTAATCCCGACGTATTTCGTCGAGATACATCGATTTATGCAAAATATTCCTACCTTATAACGCTTTTTAACGAAATAACTCGAAATAATCTTTTCGGTCTTTTCGCACCGGCCGAAATACTTCATAGTCCCAACGTCGCGTCGCATCGGTCCGATCTTTCCAAACGTTCCAGGGATAAAATAAACGCTTAATCCCGATGTATTTCGTCGAGATACATCGATTTATGCAAAAATATTCCTACCTTATAACGCTTTTTGAGGAGTTATTTCGAAAGGAAGATTCGGTAGCTTCGGACCGATGCGAAAAATTCTAAGTCCCGCGTCCCGGTTAGGTAGGTCCGGAGGATGAAATTTAAAAAAAAAAAAAAATCGTTACGTTCGGCTAGATTTCGACGAACTATAACGATTTCAGTAAAAATTTCGTTACCTTACAACGCTTTTTGAGGAGTTATTTCGAAAGGAAGATACGGTAGTTTCGGACCGATGCGAAAAAATTCCATGTCCCGCGTCCCGGTTAGGTAGGTCCGGAGGATGAAATTTAAAAAAAATAAAAAGAAATCGTTACGTTTGGCTAGATTTCGACGAACTATAACGATTTCAGTAAAAATTTCGTTACCATATAACGGTTTTTAAGGAGTTATTTCGAAATCAAGATGCGATACTTTCAGACCGATGCGAAAAATATCAAAGTCCCGCGTCCCGGTTAGGTAGGTCCGGAGGATGAAATTTAAAAAAAAAAAAATAAAAAGAAATCGTTACGTTCGGCTAGATTTCGACGAACTATAACGATTTCAGTAAAAATTTCGTTACCTTACAACGCTTTTTGAGGAGTTATTTCGAAAGGAAGATACGGTAGTTTCGGACCGATGCGAAAAAATTCAAAGTCCCAACGTCGCGTCGCATCGGTCCGTTTTTTTTTTAACGTTCCAGGGATAAAATAAACGCTTAATCCCGACGTATTTCGTCGAAATATAACGATTTATGCAAAAATATTCCTACCTTATAACGCTTTTTAACGAAATAACTCGAAATAATCTTTTCGACCTGAAAAATTTTCCAAGTCCCAACGTGCAAAATCGAAACTTTTTAGAGCGACCCGAGAACGAAATAAACGCTTAATCCCGACGTATTTCGTCGAGATACATCGATTTATGCAAAAATATTCCTACCTTATAACGCTTTTTAACGAAATAACTCGAAATAATCTTTTCGGTCTTTTCGCACCGGCCGAAATATTTCAGAGCCCCAACGTCGCGTCGCATCGGTCCGATCTTTCTAAATGTTCCAGGGATAAAATAAACGTTTAATCCCGATGTATTTAATAGAAATATAACGATTTGTGCAAAAATTTTCCTACCTTATAACGCTTTTTAGCGAAATAACTCGAAAAAACTTTTCGACCTGAAAAATTTTTCCAAGTCCCAACGTGCAAAATCGAAACTTTTAGAGCGACCCGAGAACGAAATAAACGCTTAATCCCGACGTATTTCGTCGAGATACATCGATTTATGCAAAAATATTCCTACCTTATAACGCTTTTTAAGGAGTTATTTCGAAAGGAAGATTCGGTAGTTTCGGACCGATGCGAAAAATTCTAAGTCCCGCGTCCCGGTTAGGTAGGTCCGGAGGATGAAATTTAAAAAAAAAAAAAAATCGTTACGTTCGGCTAGATTTCGACGAACTATAACGATTTCAGTAAAAAATTTCGTTACCTTATAACGCTTTTTGAGGAGTTATTTCGAAAGGAAAATGCGATACTTTCGGACCGATGCGAAAAATTCAAAGTCCCAACGTCGCGTCGCATCGGTCCGTTTTTTAAAGGTTCCAGGGATAAAATAAACGCTTAATCCCGACGTATTTCGTCGAGATACATCGATTTATGCAAAAATATTCCTACCTTATAACGCTTTTTAACGAAATAACTCGAAATAATCTTTTCGGTCTTTTCGCACCGGCCGAAATATTTCAAAGTCCCAACGTCGCGTCGCATCGGTCCGATCTTTCTAAACGTTCCAGGGATAAAAAAACGTTTAATCCCGATGTATTTAATAGAAATATAACTATTTATGCAAAAATATTCCTACCTTATAACGCTTTTTAGCGAAATAACTCGAAAAAACTTTTCGACCTGAAAATTTTCCAAGTCCCAACGTGCAAAATCGAAACTTTTTAGAGCGACCCGAGAACGAAATAAACGCTTAATCCCGACGTATTTCGTCGAGATACATCGATTTATGCAAAAATATTCCTACCTTATAACGCTTTTTAACGAAATAACTCGAAATAATCTTTTCGGTCTTTTCGCACCGGCCGAAATACTTCATAGTCCCAACGTCGCGTCGCATCGGTCCGATCTTTCTAAACGTTCCAGGGATAAAATAAACGCTTAATCCCGATGTATTTCGTCGAGATACATCGATTTATGTGAAAAAAATTCCTACCTTATAACGCTTTTTAACGAAATAACTCGAAAATACTTTTCAACCTGAAAATTTTTCCAAGTCTCAACGTGCAAAATCGAAACTTTTTAGAGCGACCCGAGAACGAAATAAACGCTTAATCCCGACGTATTTCGTCGAGATACATCGATTTATGCAAAAATATTCCTACCTTATAACGCTTTTTAGCGAAATAACTCGAAAACTTTTCGACCTGAAAATTTTTCAAGTCCCAACGTGCAATGGTACTTTTTTAAAGCCGAGAAGAAAAAAACGTTCCCGTATTTGAGTACATCGATTTATGCAAAATATTCCTACCTTATAACGTTTTAACGAAATAACTCGAAAAACTTTTTTTTACGCGAATACTTAGAAGTGGTGCATGTCATCTTTAAAGTAGTAAAATAAACGCTTAATCCCGATGTATTTCGTCGAGATACATCGATTTATGCAAAAATATTCCTACCTTATAACGCTTTTTGAGGAGTTATTTCGAAAGGAAGATTCGGTAGTTTCGGACCGATGCGAAAAAATTCTAAGTCCCGCGTCCCGGTTAGGTAGGTCCGGAGGATGAAATTTAAAAAAAAAAAAAGAAATCGTTACGTTCGGCTAGATTTCGACGAACTATAACGATTTCAGTAAAAAATTTCGTTACCTTACAACGCTTTTTGAGGAGTTATTTCGAAAGGAAGATACGGTAGTTTCGGACCGATGCGAAAAAATTCTAAGTCCCGCGTCCCGGTTAGGTAGGTCCGGAGGATGAAATTTAAAAAAAAATAAAAAGAAATCGTTACGTTCGGCTAGATTTCGACGAACTATAACGATTTCAGTAAAAATTTCGTTACCATATAACGGTTTTTAGGAGTTATTTCGAAATCAAGATGCGATACTTTCAGACCGATGCGAAAAAATTCAAAGTCCCGCGTCCCGGTTAGGTAGGTCCGGAGGATGAAATTTAAAAAAAAAAAAGAAATCGTTACGTTCGGCTAGATTTCGACGAACTATAACGATTTCAGTAAAAATTTCGTTACCTTATAACGCTTTTTGAGGAGTTATTTCGAAAGGAAGATACGGTACTTTCAGACCGATGCGAAAAAATTCAAAGTCCCAACGTCGCGTCGCATCGGTCCGTTTTTTCTAAACGTTCCAGGGATAAAATAAACGCTTAATCCCGACGTATTTCGTCGAGATACATCGATTTATGCAAAAATATTCCTACCTTATAACGCTTTTTAACGAAATAACTCGAAATAATCTTTTCGGTCTTTTCGCACCGGCCGAAATATTTCAGAGCCCCAACGTCGCGTCGCATCGGTCCGATCTTTCTAAATGTTCCAGGGATAAAATAAACGTTTAATCCCGATGTATTTAATAGAAATATAACGATTTGTGCAAAAATTTTCCTACCTTATAACGCTTTTTAGCGAAATAACTCGAAAAAACTTTTCGACCTGAAAATTTTTCCAAGTCCCAACGTGCAAAATCGAAACTTTTTAGAGCGACCCGAGAACGAAATAAACGCTTAATCCCGACGTATTTCGTCGAGATACATCGATTTATGCAAAAATATTCCTACCTTATAACGCTTTTTGAGGAGTTATTTCGAAAGGAAGATTTCGGTAGTTTCGGACCGATGCGAAAAATTCTAAGTCCCGACGTCCCGGTTAGGTAGGTCCGGGATGAAATTTAAAGTTAAAAAAAAGAAATCGTTACGTTCCGCTGGATTTCGACGAACTATAACGATTTCAGTAAAATTTCTTACCTTATAACGCTTTTGAGGAGTTATTTCGAAAGGAAAATGCGATACTTTCGGACCGATGCGAAAAATTCAAAGTCCCAACGTCGCGTCGCATCGGTCCGTTTTTTTTAGCGTTCCAGGGATAAAATAAACGCTTAATCCCGATGTATTTCGTCGAGATACATCGATTTATGCAAAAATATTCCTACCTTATAACGCTTTTTAACGAAATAACTCGAAATAATCTTTTCGGTCTTTTCGCACCGGCCGAAATATTTCAGAGCCCCAACGTCGCGTCGCATCGGTCCGATCTTTCTAAACGTTCCAGGGATAAAATAAACGTTTAATCCCGATGTATTTAATAGAAATATAACGATTTATGCAAAAATATTCCTACCTTATAACGCTTTTTAGCGAAATAACTCGAAAAAACTTTTCGACCTGAAAATTTTTCCAAGTCCCAACGTGCAAAATCGAAACTTTTTAGAGCGACCCGAGAACGAAATAAACGCTTAATCCCGACGTATTTCGTCGAGATACATCGATTTATGCAAAAATATTCCTACCTTATAACGCTTTTTAACGAAATAACTCGAAATAATCTTTTCGGTCTTTTCGCACCGGCCGAAATACTTCATAGTCCCAACGTCGCGTCGCATCGGTCCGATCTTTCTAAACGTTCCAGGGATAAAATAAACGCTTAATCCCGATGTATTTCGTCGAGATACATCGATTTATGTGAAAAATATTCCTACCTTATAACGCTTTTTAACGAAATAACTCGAAAATACTTTTTCGACCTGAAAATTTTTCCAAGTCTCAACGTGCAAAATCGAAACTTTTTAGAGCGACCCGAGAACGAAATAAACGCTTAATCCCGACGTATTTCGTCGAGATACATCGATTTATGCAAAAATATTCCTACCTTATAACGCTTTTTAACGAAATAACTCGAAATAATCTTTTCGGTCTTTTCGCACCGGCCGAAATACTTCATAGTCCCAACGTCGCGTCGCATCGGTCCGATCTTTCTAAACGTTCCAGGGATAAAATAAACGCTTAATCCCGATGTATTTCGTCGAGATACATCGATTTATGTAAAAAATTCCTACCTTATAACGCTTTTTAACGAAATAACTCGAAAATACTTTTCGAACCTGAAAAATTTTCCAAGTCTCAACGTGCAAAATCGAAACTTTTTAGAGCGACCCGAGAACGAAATAAACGCTTAATCCCGACGTATTTCGTCGAGATACATCGATTTATGCAAAAATATTCCTACCTTATAACGCTTTTTAACGAAATAACTCGAAATAATCTTTTCGGTCTTTTCGCACCGGCCGAAATATTTCAAAGTCCCAACGTCGCGTCGCATCGGTCCGATCTTTCTAAACGTTCCAGGGATAAAAAAAACGTTTAATCCCGATGTATTTAATAGAAATATAACGATTTATGCAAAAAATATTCCTACCTTATAACGCTTTTTAGCGAAATAACTCGAAAAAACTTTTTCGACCTGAAAATTTTTCCAAGTCCCAACGTGCAAAATCGAAACTTTTTAGAGCGACCCGAGAACGAAATAAACGCTTAATCCCGACGTATTTCGTCGAGATACATCGATTTATGCAAAAATATTCCTACCTTATAACGCTTTTTAACGAAATAACTCGAAATAATCTTTTCGGTCTTTTCGCACCGGCCGAAATACTTCATAGTCCCAACGTCGCGTCGCATCGGTCCGATCTTTCTAAACGTTCCAGGGATAAAATAAACGCTTAATCCCGATGTATTTCGTCGAGATACATCGATTTATGTGAAAAAATTCCCTACCTTATAACGCTTTTTAACGAAATAACTCGAAAATACTTTTCAACCTGAAAATTTTTCCAAGTCTCAACGTGCAAAATCGAAACTTTTTAGAGCGACCCGAGAACGAAATAAACGCTTAATCCCGACGTATTTCGTCGAGATACATCGATTTATGCAAAAATATTCCTACCTTATAACGCTTTTTAACGAAATAACTCGCAATAATCTTTTCGGTCTTTTCGCACCGGCCGAAATATTTCAAAGTCCCAACGTCGCGGCGCATCGGTCCGATCTTTCTAAACGTTCCAGGGATAAAAAAACGTTTGATCCCGATGTATTTAATAGAAATATAACTATTTATGCAAAAATATTCCTACCTTATAACGCTTTTTAGCGAAATAACTCGAAAAAAATTTTCGACCTGAAAATTTTTCCAAGTCCCAACGTGCAAAATCGAAACTTTTTAGAGCGACCCGAGAACGAAATAAACGCTTAATCCCGACGTATTTCGTCGAGATACATCGATTTATGCAAAATATTCCTACCTTATAACGCTTTTTAACGAAATAACTCGAAATAATCTTTTCGGTCTTTTCGCACCGGCCGAAATACTTCATAGTCCCAACGTCGCGTCGCATCGGTCCGATCTTTCTAAACGTTCCAGGGATAAAATAAACGCTTAATCCCGATGTATTTCGTCGAGATACATCGATTTATGTGAAAAAAATTCCTACCTTATAACGCTTTTTAACGAAATAACTCGAAAATACTTTTCAACCTGAAAATTTTTCCAAGTCTCAACGTGCAAAATCGAAACTTTTTAGAGCGACCCGAGAACGAAATAAACGCTTAATACCGACGTATTTCGTCGAGATACATCGATTTATGCAAAAATATTCCTACCTTATAACGCTTTTTAGCGAAATAACTCGAAAAAACTTTTCGACCTGAAAAATTTTCCAAGTCCCAACGTGCAAAATCGAAACTTTTTAGAGCGACCCGAGAACGAAATAAACGCTTAATCCCGACGTATTTCGTCCAGATACATCGATTTATGCAAAATATTCCTACCTTATAACGCTTTTTAACGAAATAACTCGAAATAATCTTTTCGGTCTTTTCGCACCGGCCGAAATACTTCATAGTCCCAACGTCGCGTCGCATCGGTCCGATCTTTCCAAACGTTCCAGGGATAAAATAAACGCTTAATCCCGATGTATTTCGTCGAGATACATCGATTTATGCAAAAATATTCCTACCTTATAACGCTTTTTGAGGAGTTATTTCGAAAGGAAGATTCGGTAGCTTCGGA
Source organism: Bombus balteatus (assembly GCA_019201815.1). Classification (NCBI taxonomy): domain Eukaryota; kingdom Metazoa; phylum Arthropoda; class Insecta; order Hymenoptera; family Apidae; genus Bombus; species Bombus balteatus. The sequence continues at coordinate 30,407 of JAFJHM010000127.1, read as the reverse complement.
CCGATGCGAAAAAATTCTAAGTCCCGCGTCCCGGTTAGGTAGGTCCGGAGGATGAAATTTAAAAAATAAAAAAGAAATCGTTACGTTCGGCTAGATTTCGACGAACTATAACGATTTCAGTAAAAATTTCGTTACCTTACAACGCTTTTTGAGGAGTTATTTCGAAAGGAAGATACGGTAGTTTCGGACCGATGCGAAAAAATTCCATGTCCCGCGTCCCGGTTAGGTAGGTCCGGAGGATGAAATTTAAAAAAAAAAATAAAAAGAAATCGTTACGTTTGGCTAGATTTCGACGAACTATAACGATTTCAGTAAAAATTTCGTTACCATATAACGGTTTTTAAGGAGTTATTTCGAAATCAAGATGCGATACTTTCAGACCGATGCGAAAAAATTCAAAGTCCCGCGTCCCGGTTAGGTAGGTCCGGAGGATGAAATTTAAAAAAAAAAAAATAAAAAGAAATCGTTACGTTCGGCTAGATTTCGACGAACTATAACGATTTCAGTAAAAATTTCGTTACCTTACAACGCTTTTTGAGGAGTTATTTCGAAAGGAAGATACGGTAGTTTCAGACCGATGCGAAAAAATTCAAAGTCCCAACGTCGCGTCGCATCGGTCCGTTTTTTTTAGCGTTCCAGGGATAAAATAAACGCTTAATCCCGACGTATTTCGTCGAGATACATCGATTTATGCAAAAATATTCCTACCTTATAACGCTTTTTAACGAAATAACTCGAAATAATCTTTTCGGTCTTTTCGCACCGGCCGAAATATTTCAAAGTCCCAACGTCGCGTCGCATCGGTCCGATCTTTCTAAACGTTCCAGGGATAAAAAAACGTTTAATCCCGATGTATTTAATAGAAATATAACTATTTATGCAAAAATATTCCTACCTTATAACGCTTTTTAGCGAAATAACTCGAAAAAAACTTTTCGACCTGAAAATTTTTCCAAGTCCCAACGTGCAAAATCGAAACTTTTTAGAGCGACCCGAGAACGAAATAAACGCTTAATCCCGACGTATTTCGTCGAGATACATCGATTTATGCAAAATATTCCTACCTTATAACGCTTTTTAACGAAATAACTCGAAATAATCTTTTCGGTCTTTTCGCACCGGCCGAAATACTTCATAGTCCCAACGTCGCGTCGCATCGGTCCGATCTTTCTAAACGTTCCAGGGATAAAATAAACGCTTAATCCCGATGTATTTCGTCGAGATACATCGATTTATGTGAAAAAATTCCTACCTTATAACGCTTTTTAACGAAATAACTCGAAAATACTTTTCAACCTGAAAATTTTTCCAAGTCTCAACGTGCAAAATCGAAACTTTTAGAGCGACCCGAGAACGAAATAAACGCTTAATCCCGACGTATTTCGTCGAGATACATCGATTTATGCAAAAATATTCCTACCTTATAACGCTTTTTAACGAAATAACTCGCAATAATCTTTTTCGGTCTTTTCGCACCGGCCGAAATATTTCAAAGTCCCAACGTCGCGGCGCATCGGTCCGATCTTTCTAAACGTTCCAGGGATAAAAAAAACGTTTAATCCCGATGTATTTAATAGAAATATAACTATTTATGCAAAAATATTCCTACCTTATAACGCTTTTTAGCGAAATAACTCGAAAAAACTTTTCGACCTGAAAATTTTTCCAAGTCCCAACGTGCAAAATCGAAACTTTTTAGAGCGACCCGAGAACGAAATAAACGCTTAATCCCGACGTATTTCGTCGAGATACATCGATTTATGCAAAATATTCCTACCTTATAACGCTTTTTAACGAAATAACTCGAAATAATCTTTTCGGTCTTTTCGCACCGGCCGAAATACTTCATAGTCCCAACGTCGCGTCGCATCGGTCCGATCTTTCTAAACGTTCCAGGGATAAAATAAACGCTTAATCCCGATGTATTTCGTCGAGATACATCGATTTATGTGAAAAAATTCCTACCTTATAACGCTTTTAACGAAATAACTCGAAAATACTTTTCAACCTGAAAATTTTTCCAAGTCTCAACGTGCAAAATCGAAACTTTTTAGAGCGACCCGAGAACGAAATAAACGCTTAATCCCGACGTATTTCGTCGAGATACATCGATTTATGCAAAATATTCCTACCTTATAACGCTTTTTACGAAATAACTCGAAAAATCTTTTCGACCTGAAAATTTTTCCAAGTCCCAACGTGCAAAATCGAAACTTTTAGAGCGACCCGAGAACGAAATAAATCGCTTAATCCCGACGTATTTCGTCAGATACATCGATTTATGCAAAATATTCCTACCTTATAACGCTTTTTAACGAAATAACTCGAAATAATCTTTTCGGTCTTTTCGCACCGGCCGAAATATTTCATAGTCCCAACGTCGCGTCGCATCGGTCCGATCTTTCTAAACGTTCCAGGGATAAAATACGCTTAATCCCGATGTATTTCGTCGAGATACATCGATTTATGCAAAAATATTCCTACCTTATAACGCTTTTTGAGGAGTTATTTCGAAAGGAAGATTCGGTAGTTTCGGACCGATGCGAAAAAATTCTAAGTCCCGCGTCCCGGTTAGGTAGGTCCGGAGGATGAAATTTAAAAAAAAAAAAGAAATCGTTACGTTCGGCTAGATTTCGACGAACTATAACGATTTCAGTAAAAAATTTCGTTACCTTACAACGCTTTTTGAGGAGTTATTTCGAAAGGAAGATACGGTAGTTTCGGACCGATGCGAAAAAATTCTAAGTCCCGCGTCCCGGTTAGGTAGGTCCGGAGGATGAAATTTAAAAAAAAAAAAAAAAGAAATCGTTACGTTCGGCTAGATTTCGACGAACTATAACGATTTCAGTAAAAATTTCGTTACCATATAACGGTTTTTAAGGAGTTATTTCGAAATCAAGATGCGATACTTTCAGACCGATGCGAAAAAATTCAAAGTCCCGCGTCCCGTTAGGTAGGTCCGAGGATGAAATTTCAGGATAAAATAAACGTTAATCCCGGCTGTATTTCGACGAACTATAACGATTTCAGTAAAAATTTCGTTACCTTATAACGCTTTTTGAGGAATTATTTCGAAAGAAATACGGTATTTCAGACCGATGCGAAAAATTTCAAAGTCCCAACGTCGCGTCGCATCGGTCCGTTTTTTTAGCGTTCCAGGGATAAAATAAACGCTTAATCCCGACGTATTTCGTCGAGATACATCGATTTATGCAAAAATATTCCTACCTTATAACGCTTTTTAACGAAATAACTCGAAATAATCTTTTCGGTCTTTTCGCACCGGCCGAAATATTTCAAAGTCCCAACGTCGCGTCGCATCGGTCCGATCTTTCTAAACGTTCCAGGGATAAAAAAACGTTTAATCCCGATGTATTTAATAGAAATATAACTATTTATGCAAAAATATTCCTACCTTATAACGCTTTTTAGCGAAATAACTCGAAAAAACTTTTCGACCTGAAAATTTTTCCAAGTCCCAACGTGCAAAATCGAAACTTTTTAGAGCGACCCGAGAACGAAATAAACGCTTAATCCCGACGTATTTCGTCGAGATACATCGATTTATGCAAAAATATTCCTACCTTATAACGCTTTTTAACGAAATAACTCGAAATAATCTTTTCGGTCTTTTCGCACCGGCCGAAATACTTCATAGTCCCAACGTCGCGTCGCATCGGTCCGATCTTTCCAAACGTTCCAGGGATAAAATAAACGTTTAATCCCGATGTATTTCGTCGAGATACATCGATTTATGTGAAAAAATTCCTACCTTATAACGCTTTTTAACGAAATAACTCGAAAATACTTTTCAACCTGAAAATTTTTCCAAGTCTCAACGTGCAAAATCGAAACTTTTTAGAGCGACCCGAGAACGAAATAAACGCTTAATCCCGACGTATTTCGTCGAGATACATCGATTTATGCAAAAATATTCCTACCTTATAACGCTTTTTAACGAAATAACTCGCAATAATCTTTTCGGTCTTTTCGCACCGGCCGAAATATTTCAAAGTCCCAACGTCGCGTCGCATCGGTCCGATCTTTCTAAACGTTCCAGGGATAAAAAAACGTTTAATCCCGATGTATTTAATAGAAATATAACTATTTATGCAAAAATATTCCTACCTTATAACGCTTTTTAGCGAAATAACTCGAAAAAACTTTTCGACCTGAAAATTTTTCCAAGTCCCAACGTGCAAAATCGAAACTTTTTAGAGCGACCCGAGAACGAAATAAACGCTTAATCCCGACGTATTTCGTCGAGATACATCGATTTATGCAAAATATTCCTACCTTATAACGCTTTTTAACGAAATAACTCGAAATAATCTTTTCGGTCTTTTCGCACCGGCCGAAATACTTCATAGTCCCAACGTCGCGTCGCATCGGTCCGATCTTTCTAAACGTTCCAGGGATAAAATAAACGCTTAATCCCGATGTATTTCGTCGAGATACATCGATTTATGTGAAAAAATTCCTACCTTATAACGCTTTTTAACGAAATAACTCGAAAATACTTTTCAACCTGAAAATTTTTCCAAGTCTCAACGTGCAAAATCGAAACTTTTTAGAGCGACCCGAGAACGAAATAAACGCTTAATCCCGACGTATTTCGTCGAGATACATCGATTTATGCAAAAATATTCCTACCTTATAACGCTTTTTAGCGAAATAACTCGAAAAACTTTTCGACCATGAAAATTTTTCCAAGTCCCAACGTGCAAAATCGAAACTTTTAGAGCGACCCGAGAACGAAATAAACGCTTAATCCCGACGTATTTCGTCCAGATACACTGAAATTTACCTTATAACGCTTTTTGAGGAGTTATTTCGAAAGGAAGATTCGGTAGTTTCGGACCGATGCGAAAAAATTCTAAGTCCCGCGTCCCGGTTAGGTAGGTCCGGAGGATGAAATTTAAAAAAAAAAAAAAGAAATCGTTACGTTCGGCTAGATTTCGACGAACTATAACGATTTCAGTAAAAATTTCGTTACCTTACAACGCTTTTTGAGGAGTTATTTCGAAAGGAAGATACGGTAGTTTCGGACCGATGCGAAAAAATTCTAAGTCCCGCGTCCCGGTTAGGTAGGTCCGGAGGATGAAATTTAAAAAAAAAATAAAAAGAAATCGTTACGTTCGGCTAGATTTCGACGAACTATAACGATTTCAGTAAAAATTTCGTTACCATATAACGGTTTTTAAGGAGTTATTTCGAAATCAAGATGCGATACTTTCAGACCGATGCGAAAAAATTCAAAGTCCCAACGTCGCGTCGCATCGGTCCGTTTTTTTTTAACGTTCCAGGTATAAAATAAACGCTTAATCCCGATGTATTTCGTCGAGATACATCGATTTATGCAAAAATATTCCTACCTTATAACGCTTTTTAACGAAATAACTCGAAATAATCTTTTCGGTCTTTTCGCACCGGCCGAAATATTTCAAAGTCCCAACGTCGCGTCGCATCGGTCCGATCTTTCTAAACGTTCCAGGGATAAAAAAACGTTTAATCCCGATGTATTTAATAGAAATATAACTATTTATGCAAAAAATATTCCTACCTTATAACGCTTTTAGCGAAATAACTCGAAAAAACTTTTCGACCTGAAAATTTTTCCAAGTCCCAACGTGCAAAATCGAAACTTTTTAGAGCGACCCGAGAACGAAATAAACGCTTAATCCCGACGTATTTCGTCGAGATACATCGATTTATGCAAAATATTCCTACCTTATAACGCTTTTTAACGAAATAACTCGAAATAATCTTTTCGGTCTTTTCGCACCGGCCGAAATACTTCATAGTCCCAACGTCGCGTCGCATCGGTCCGATCTTTCTAAACGTTCCAGGGATAAAATAAACGCTTAATCCCGATGTATTTCGTCGAGATACATCGATTTATGTGAAAAAAATTCCTACCTTATAACGCTTTTTAACGAAATAACTCGAAAATACTTTTCAACCTGAAAATTTTTCCAAGTCTCAACGTGCAAAATCGAAACTTTTTAGAGCGACCCGAGAACGAAATAAACGCTTAATCCCGACGTATTTCGTCGAGATACATCGATTTATGCAAAAATATTCCTACCTTATAACGCTTTTTAACGAAATAACTCGAAATAATCTTTTCGGTCTTTTCGCACCGGCCGAAATATTTCAAAGTCCCAACGTCGCGTCGCATCGGTCCGATCTTTCTAAACGTTCCAGGGATAAAAAAAACGTTTAATCCCGATGTATTTAATAGAAATATAACGATTTATGCAAAAATATTCCTTACCTTATAACGCTTTTTAGCGAAATAACTCGAAAAACTTTTCGACCTGAAAAATTTTTCCAAGTCCCAACGTGCAAAATCGAAACTTTTTAGAGCGACCCGAGAACGAAATAAACGCTTAATCCCGACGTATTTCGTCGAGATACATCGATTTATGCAAAAATATTCCTACCTTATAACGCTTTTTAACGAAATAACTCGAAATAATCTTTTCGGTCTTTTCGCACCGGCCGAAATACTTCATAGTCCCAACGTCGCGTCGCATCGGTCCGATCTTTCTAAACGTTCCAGGGATAAAATAAACGCTTAATCCCGATGTATTTCGTCGAGATACATCGATTTATGTAAAAAAATTCCTACCTTATAACGCTTTTTAACGAAATAACTCGAAAAATCTTTTCACCTGAAAATTTTTCCAAGTCTCAACGTGCAAAATCGAAACTTTTAGAGAGCGACCCGAGAACGAAATAAACGCTTAATCCCGACGTATTTCGTCGAGATACATCGATTTATGCAAAATATTCCTACCTTATAACGCTTTTTAGCGAAATAACTCGAAAAAACTTTATTTCGACCGTGCAAAATTTTTCCAAGTCCCAACGTGCAAAATCGAAACTTTTTAGAGCGACCCGAGAACGAAATAAACGCTTAATCCCGACGTATTTCGTCGAGATACATCGATTTATGCAAAAATATTCCTACCTTATAACGCTTTTTAACGAAATAACTCGAAATAATCTTTTCGGTCTTTTCGCACCGGCCGAAATATTTCAAAGTCCCAACGTCGCGTCGCATCGGTCCGATCTTTCTAAACGTTCCAGGGATAAAATAAACGTTTAATCCCGATGTATTTCGTCGAGATATAACGATTTATGCAAAAATATTCCTACCTTATAACGCTTTTTAACGAAATAACTCGAAAAATTTCGTCTTTCGACCGTGCGAAAAATTTCAAAGTCCCAACGTCGCAACGCATCGCCGATACTTTTTAAACGTTCCAGGGAACGAAATAAACGCTTAATCCCGATGTATTTCGTCGAGATATAACGATTTATGCAAAAATATTCCTACCTTATAACGCTTTTTAGCGAAATAACTCTAAACGGTCTTTTCGACCTGAAAATTTTTCCAAGTCCCAACGTGCAAAATCGAAACTTTTTGCGCACACCTGAGAACGAAATAAACGCTTAATCCCGACGTATTTCGTCGAGATACATCGATTTATGCAAAAAATTCCTACCTTATAACGCTTTTAACGAAATAACTCGAAATAATCTTTTCGGTCTTTTCGCACCGGCCGAAATATTTCATAGTCCCAACGTCGCTCGCATCGGTCCGATCTTTCTAAACGTTCCAGGGATAAAATAAACGCTTAATCCCGATGTATTTCGTCGAGATACATCGATTTATGCAAAAATATTCCTACCTTATAACGCTTTTTAAGGAATTATTTCGAAAGGAAGATTCGGTATTCAACCGATGCGAAAAATTCTAAGTCCCAACGTCCCGGTTAGGTAGGTCCGGAGGATGAAATTTAAACGAAAAAAAAATAAATCGTTACGTTCGGCGTAGATTTCGACGAGCTATAACGATTTCAGTAAAATATTCGTTACCTTACAACGCTTTTTGAGGAGTTATTTCGAAAGGAAGATACGGTAGTTTCGGACCGATGCGAAAAATTCTAAGTCCCGCGTCCCGGTTAGGTAGGTCCGGAGGATGAAATTTAAAAAAAAAATAAAAAGAAATCGTTACGTTCGGCTAGATTTCGACGAACTATAACGATTTCAGTAAAAATTTCGTTACCATATAACGGTTTTTAAGGAGTTATTTCGAAATCAAGATGCGATACTTTCAGACCGATGCGAAAAAATTCAAAGTCCCGCGTCCCGGTTAGGTAGGTCCGGAGGATGAAATTTAAAAAAAAATAATAAAAAGAAATCGTTACGTTCGGCTAGATTTCGACGAACTATAACGATTTCAGTAAAAATTTCGTTACCTTATAACGCTTTTTGAGGAGTTATTTCGAAAGGAAAATACGGTACTTTCAGACCGATGCGAAAAATTCAAAGTCCCAACGTCGCGTCGCATCGGTCCGATTTTTAAACGTTCCAGGGATAAAATAAACGTTTAATCCCGATGTATTTCGTAGAGATATAACGATTTGTGCAAAAATATTCCTACCTTATAACGCTTTTTACGAAATAACTCGAAAAAATCTTTTCGACCTGCGAAAAATTTTCCAAGTCCCAACGTCGCAAACATCGGAACTTTTTGGAGCGACCGGGAACGAAATAAACGCTTAATCCCGACGTATTTCGTCGAGATACATCGATTTATGCAAAAATATTCCTACCTTTATAACGCTTTTAACGAAATAACTCGAAATAATCTTTTCGGTCTTTTCGCACCGGCCGAAATATTTCAGAGTCCCAACGTCGCGTCGCATCGGTCCGATCTTTCTAAACGTTCCAGGGATAAAATAAACGTTTAATCCCGATGTATTTAATAGAAATATAACGATTTGTGCAAAAAATTTCCTACCTTATAACGCTTTTTAGCGAAATAACTCGAAAAAACTTTTCGACCTGAAAATTTTTCCAAGTCCCAACGTGCAAAATCGAAACTTTTTAGAGCGACCCGAGAACGAAATAAACGCTTAATCCCGACGTATTTCGTCGAGATACATCGATTTATGCAAAAATATTCCTACCTTATAACGCTTTTTGAGGAGTTATTTCGAAAGGAAGATTCGGTAGTTTCGGACCGATGCGAAAAATTCTAAGTCCCGACGTCCCGGTTAGGTAGGTCCGGAGGATGAAATTTAAAAAAATAAAAAGAAATCGTTACGTTCGGCTAGATTTCGACGAACTATAACGATTTCAGTAAAAATTTCGTTACCTTATAACGCTTTTTGAGGAGTTATTTCGAAAGGAAAATGCGATACTTTCGGACCGATGCGAAAAATTCAAAGTCCCAACGTCGCGTCGCATCGGTCGTTTTTTAAGCGTTCCAGGAGAAAAATAAACGCTTAATCCCGACGTATTTCGTCGAGATACATCGATTTATGCAAAAATATTCCTACCTTATAACGCTTTTAACGAAATAACTCGCAATAATCTTTTCGGTCTTTTCGCACCGGCCGAAATATTTCAAAGTCCCAACGTCGCGTCGCATCGGTCCGATCTTTCTAAACGTTCCAGGGATAAAAAACGTTTAATCCCGATGTATTTAATAGAAATATAACTATTTATGCAAAAAATATTCCTACCTTATAACGCTTTTTAGCGAAATAACTCGAAAAAACTTTTCGACCTGAAAATTTTTCCAAGTCCCAACGTGCAAAATCGAAACTTTTTTAGAGCGACCCGAGAACGAAATAAACGCTTAATCCCGACGTATTTCGTCGAGATACATCGATTTATGCAAAATATTCCTACCTTATAACGCTTTTTAACGAAATAACTCGAAATAATCTTTTCGGTCTTTTCGCACCGGCCGAAATACTTCATAGTCCCAACGTCGCGTCGCATCGGTCCGATCTTTCTAAACGTTCCAGGGATAAAATAAACGCTTAATCCCGATGTATTTCGTCGAGATACATCGATTTATGTGAAAAAATTCCTACCTTATAACGCTTTTTAACGAAATAACTCGAAAATACTTTTCAACCTGAAAATTTTTCCAAGTCTCAACGTGCAAAATCGAAACTTTTTAGAGCGACCCGGAGAACGAAATAAACGCTTAATCCCGACGTATTTCGTCGAGATACATCGATTTATGCAAAAATATTCCTACCTTATAACGCTTTTTAGCGAAATAACTCGAAAAAACTTTTCGACCTGAAAATTTTTCCAAGTCCCAACGTCGCAAAATCGAAACTTTTTAGAGCGTCCCGAGAACGAAATAAACGCTTAATCCCGACGTATTTCGTCGAGATACATCGATTTATGCAAAATATTCCTACCTTATAACGCTTTTTAACGAAATAACTCGAAATAATCTTTTCGGTCTTTTCGCACCGGCCGAAATACTTCAAGTCCCAACGTCGCGTCGCATCGGTCCGAGCTTTCAAACGTTCCAGGGATAAAATAAACGCTTAATCCCGATGTATTTCGTCGAGATACATCGATTTATGCAAAAATATTCCTACCTTATAACGCTTTTTGAGGAGTTATTTCGAAAGGAAGATTCGGTAGTTTCGGACCGATGCGAAAAAATCCTAAGTCCCGCGTCCCGGTTAGGTAGGTCCGGAGGATGAAATTTAAAAAAAAAAAAAGAAATCGTTACGTTCGGCTAGATTTCGACGAACTATAACGATTTCAGTAAAAATTTCGTTACCTTACAACGGTTTTGAGGAGTTATTTCGAAAGGAAGATACGGTAGTTTCGGACCGATGCGAAAAAATTCTAAGTCCCGCGTCCCGGTTAGGTAGGTCCGGAGGATGAAATTTAAAAAAAAATAAAAGAAATCGTTACGTTCGGCTAGATTTCGACGAACTATAACGATTTCAGTAAAAATTTCGTTACCATATAACGGTTTTTAAGGAGTTATTTCGAAATCAAGATGCGATACTTTCAGACCGATGCGAAAAATTCAAAGTCCCGCGTCCCGGTTAGGTAGGTCCGGAGGATGAAATTTAAAAAAAATAAAAAGAAATCGTTACGTTCGGCTAGATTTCGACGAACTATAACGATTTCAGTAAAAATTTCGTTACCTTATAACGCTTTTTGAGGAGTTATTTCGAAAGGAAGATACGGTACTTTCAGACCGATGCGAAAAATTCAAAGTCCCAACGTCGCGTCGCATCGGTCCGTTTTTTAAACGTTCCAGGGATAAAATAAACGCTTAATCCCGACGTATTTCGTCGAGATACATCGATTTATGCAAAAATATTCCTACCTTATAACGCTTTTTACGAAATAACTCGAAATAATCTTTTCGGTCTTTTCGCACCGGCCGAAATATTTCAGAGCCCCAACGTCGCGTCGCATCGGTCCGATCTTTCTAAATGTTCCAGGGATAAAATAAACGTTTAATCCCGATGTATTTAATAGAAATATAACGATTTGTGCAAAAATTTTCCTACCTTATAACGCTTTTAACGAAATAACTCGAAAAAAACTTTTCGACCTGAAAATTTTTCCAAGTCTCAACGTGCAAAATCGAAACTTTTAGAGCGACCCGGAGAACGAAATAAACGCTTAATCCCGACGTATTTCGTCGAGATACATCGATTTATGCAAAAATATTCCTACCTTATAACGCTTTTGAGGAGTTATTTCGAAAGGAAATTCGGTAGTTTCGACCGATGCGAAAAATTCAAGTCCCGCGTCCGGTTATAGGTCGGAGGATAATTTAAAAAAAAAAAAATCGTTACGTTCCGCTAATTTACGAATATAACGATTTGTAAAAATTTCCTTACCTTATAACGCTTTTGAGGAGTAATTTCGAAAGGAAAATGCGTACTTTCGGACCGATGCGAAAAATTCAAAGTCCCAACGTCGCGTCGCATCGGTCCGTTTTTTTAAACGTTCCAGGATAAAATAAACGCTTAATCCCGATGTATTTCGTCGAGATACATCGATTTATGCAAAAATATTCCTACCTTATAACGCTTTTTAACGAAATAACTCGAAATAATCTTTTCGGTCTTTTCGCACCGGCCGAAATATTTCAGAGCCCCAACGTCGCGTCGCATCGGTCCGATCTTTCTAAACGTTCCAGGGATAAAAAAACGTTTAATCCCGATGTATTTAATAGAAATATAACTATTTATGCAAAAATATTCCTACCTTATAACGCTTTTTAGCGAAATAACTCGAAAAAAACTTTTCGACCTGAAAATTTTTCCAAGTCCCAACGTGCAAAATCGAAACTTTTTAGAGCGACCCGAGAACGAAATAAACGCTTAATCCCGACGTATTTCGTCGAGATACATCGATTTATGCAAAATATTCCTACCTTATAACGCTTTTAACGAAATAACTCGAAATAATCTTTTCGGTCTTTTCGCACCGGCCGAAATACTTCATAGTCCCAACGTCGCGTCGCATCGGTCCGATCTTTCTAAACGTTCCAGGGATAAAATAAACGCTTAATCCCGATGTATTTCGTCGAGATACATCGATTTATGTGAAAAAATTCCTACCTTATAACGCTTATTAACGAAATAACTCGAAAATACTTTTCAACCTGAAAATTTTTCCAAGTCTCAACGTGCAAAATCGAAACTTTTTAGAGCGACCCGAGAACGAAATAAACGCTTAATCCCGACGTATTTCGTCGAGATACATCGATTTATGCAAAATATTCCTACCTTATAACGCTTATTAACGAAATAACTCGAAATAATCTTTTCGGTCTTTTCGCACCGGCCGAAATACTTCATAGTCCCAACGTCGCGTCGCATCGGTCCGATCTTTCTAAACGTTCCAGGGATAAAATAAACGCTTAATCCCGATGTATTTCGTCGAGATACATCGATTTATGCGAAAAAATTCCTACCTTTATAACGCTTTTTACGAAATAACTCGAAAATACTTTTCAACCTGAAAATTTTTCCAAGTCTCAACGTGCAAAATCGAAACTTTTAGAGCGACCCGAGAACGAAATAAACGCTTAATCCCGACGTATTTCGTCGAGATACATCGATTTATGCAAAAATATTCCTACCTTTATAACGCTTTTTAACGAAATAACTCGCAATAATCTTTTCGGTCTTTTCGCACCGGCCGAAATATTTCCAAGTCCCAACGTCGCGTCGCATCGGTCCGATCTTTCTAAACGTTCCAGGGATAAAAAAAACGTTTAATCCCGATGTATTTAGTAGAGATATAACTATTTATGCAAAAATATTCCTTACCTTATAACGCTCTTTTAGCGAAATAACTCGAAAAAACTTTTCGCACCGGAAAATTTTTCCAAGTCCCAACGTGCAAAATCGAAACTTTTAGAGCGACCGAGAACGAAATAAACGCTTAATCCCGACGTATTTCGTCGAGATACATCGATTTATGCAAAATATTCCTACCTTATAACGCTTTTAACGAAAATAACCCGAAAAACATTTTTCGGTTTCCGGCAAAGCCCAACCAGATCGGTTTTGTCCAGGAACGTGGTAACCTTATCCGATGTTTTGTCGAGATACATCATTTAGCAAAAATATTCCTACCTATAACGCTTTTAACGAAATAACTTCGAAATAATCTTTTCGGTCTTTCGCACCGGCCGAAATATTTCAAAGTCCCAACGTCGCGGCGCATCGGTCCGATCTTCTAAACGTTCCAGGGATAAAAACGTTTAATCCCGATGTATTTAATGGTAAATAAACTATTTATGCAAAAATATTCCTACCTTATAACGCTTTTATGAAATAACCCGAAAAACTTTTCGACCTGGAAAATTTTCCCCAAGTCCCAACGTGCAAAATCGAAACTTTTTAGAGCGTCCTGAGAACGAAATAAACGCTTATCCCGACGTATTTCGTCGCGGATACCTTGTTTATAACGAAGCAACTGCGCTTTGTTCCCGTGCCCCGCCTGGCGTCTCACCGTAAACGAACTTGAGTAAATTGGTAAGAATAAATGCGAACTGACGGTTTGCGTCGACAATGATTTATGCACTCACGGGCGAGTTTGCTCTGAAGATGGCGTGAAGACAGAAAATTAACAGCCGCGTCGCCGAACCGGTGCTCGAGGATAGGCCACCCATAACGATGGCGCCTGATGATTTCAAAACCCCTGCCTATAACGCTTTTAGTTGAAAACACCCTGTACTTTATCTGCTATTTGTTCAAACGATGTTCTCGTGGATCAACGAACGTTATCCGGTGTACTTCGCCCAGCACCTGTTTTATAATGCTGGTTATTCAGTGTTGGTTTCGGCTGTTCGAAATGTATCGTCTGTTCAGCCTGAGGATAAATAACGTTGCCGATGGATAATAACGGCGCTGCAAAAATGCCATGGGCACAGCCGGTTTGAAACATTGTTCAACGCAGTCAGCGCCGTCCGGTTTTTTCTAACAAAATTTCCAGGATAAATGTTTATGTTCCCCGATGCGGTCGATTGAATATGCTTTAACGCTAAGCGAAGGTTCGAAAATTTTCAGCCACGCACCTGGCGTCCCAACGAACAACGGCGCATCCTTTTGTATGTCGAGATATTTACGTAGGCCTTGGTTTATAACGCAGTTGCTGAAAGAATGCTGATGGGCGTGAAATATGTTCAACGTCGACATCCGTTTAACGACTAATGTCGCGTTTAACTTCCGATGTATTTCGGATGGTGAACATAACGCATTTTCAAAATCTGCCTATAACGCTGCTTTTAACTGAAATGGTCTTTTTCGATCTACGGTCGGGTCCAATGCGTCGGTATCGGTCCACTTCCGTGATAAATGCTTATTCATCTTAACTTTTCTAAATTTCTGGTTTATAACGTGCGACATCCCAGGTCCCGTGTTCTGGTTTTTCGCCTACCCGTAATCGAATGAGTGTCCAGAACGAATTGTCGATTACGGGCCTGGCGATACTGAAGAATGCTGGTTTTGAAGAAAATTGTTGTCTGAACGATTCAGGATGATAACGCTCCACTTGATGATAACGCTTTCGTGCACCTTACCTACAACAACCGAAATAATGAACATTTCAACGTCGCGTCGGCCGTCCGGTCTTCAACGTGCCCAGATAATAACGCTGCCTGATGGTCGACATATTTTCGCAGCCCCGTTTTACGCCAGCGAATACCGGCGACTGTTTAACGAACATTTACGCAATTGTTTATACCGTGCATGAGTTATTTCGAAATGTTACAGCGAATATTGTCCACCGGTCGCGTCGCACGTCCGGTTTCCACCAGCCCAGGATAAAATAACGTTTATTCCCGATATCTGATTGAATATAACGATTTTCTTGCAAAATCTTCATGCCTCTGGAACGGGCGTCAATCGTAGATGTCGAGACAATATCGATTACGCAAACATTCCTCATTTATAACGTGCGCATGAGTTACTGATGCCGCTGGTGCCGTGCGGTCCGTCTTCTGATGTTCGATAACGCTTATCCGACGTACGTGATAGAATAACGAGCCTTCGCAGCCCTGGCTTTGTCAACTCTCGAAATACGATCTGAAAGCATGTTCACGTAAAATGAACCGCCGCCCCGACCGCTAACCGGATGTTTCCATTGTTTGACTATGCAAAACGCTCATTTATAATCTGCTTTTGCTGTTTCGAAATTTTTCGAGCGGTAGAAAGATTTAACGTGTCGACGGTCCAACACTGAGAAAATAACGGTTTAACTTTTCGATATTGATGAATATACGATTTCTAAAATTGTTTTAATAAAGTAGCGAAATACCGAAGCTGGAAATGCCAGTATCGTTTGTTTGTCCGGTCTTCCAACGCTCAGGGATAGTCTCCTCGATGCTCGATTGAATATATCTATTTTTTCGTAAAATTTCGCTTAATAACCGAAAACTTTATTCGAAATTTTCACCAACGTAATGAAATTTTAGCGTCCCCGGAACGAACAACGTACGGTATTGGTTGATGCGGCTCATTTAACGCTTGCTGGTTATTTTAAAGAATGCTGCACGGCGGTGTCGTTCTGTGATGGAAGATGGTTTTTATTAAATATAACCCCATTTTTCAGTCAACCGAAAATATGACCTTTGCACCTCATCAAATCGTCTTTATGCTTTGTTTTGTCGAACAATCCGTTTTCATCGAGACACGATTTACGCACCCTATTTTATAACGTTATTATTTCGACATTTCGTGAAATTACGAGTATTACCAACGATTCAGGGATAGTCAACGCATCCCCGATGACGGATAAAATTCCTGCTTTTACGAAATAACTGGGCTGACGCTGACGACAGGTCGAATATCAGAAATTAACGCCGTGCCGTATCGGCCCCAGGATAAATGTCGCTGATGGTTGATTACTTTTAAAATCTTCCATAATGTTTAGCGAATAACTGAAATCTTTATCTGCTCAACGTAAACGAACGTCCGCGCTGAACAAACGCCAATCTTATGACGCCCACTGATTTGTCTACTAACGCTTTATTTCGAAATATGCCGTATCTTTCGAAATATCTCAACGTCGAGTCGCATCTGTCCTCTGTCTGCCCGAGGATGTTAAACGTTTCAATCCTCGTCGATTTGATGAAATACGCTTCGGCCTCTGCGCCTGGCGGTCTCAGCTTGAAACACCAGTAAACATTTTGACTCCGGAAAATCGAACTTGGCTGGCAAAACCCTGACCGGAACGCGCATCCAGTGAGTTTCGAATACGATGGCGTAAATACCGTTACGAAGGTTTGTTACTTAAAACATTGTTCAGCGCATTGTTCAAATAAACGCCATCCCGATGTGCCGATAATACTGTACCTTATGTGCTTTTAGCGAAATAATCTCGAAAATGCGATCAGGCCGCTTAAGTTTAATGTAACAACATGTTCTTTAAGAGTTTTTTTTTTATATTTTTTTTAAATTTTTTTTTGCACGTTGGGGCTTAGAAAAATTTTCAGGTCGAAAAGTTTTTCGAGTTATTTCGCTAAAAAGCGTTATAAGGTAGGAATTTTTTACAGAAATCGTTATATTTCTATCAAATACATCGGGATTAAACGTTTATTTTATCCCCTGAACGTATAGGAAGACCGGACCGATGCGACGCGACGTTGGGACTTTTGAAATATTTCGCACGGTCCGAAAGTACAGCATCTTCTTTCGAAATAACTCCTTAAAAAGCGTTATAAGGTAGGAATTTTTGCATAAATCGATGTATCTCGACGAAATACACCGGGATTAAGCGTTTGTTTCCTGGTCCAGGACGCTGTAAAAGTTTCTGATTTTGCACGTTGGGACGTAGAAAATTTTCAGGTCGAAAAGTATTTTCGAGTTATTTCGCTAAAAAGCGTTATAAGGTAGGAATTTTTTTACAGAAATCGTTATATTTCTATCAAATACATCGGGATTAAACGTTTATTTTATCCCTGGAACGTATAGGAAGACCGGACCGATGCGACGCGACGTTGGGACTTTGAAATATTTCGGACGGTCCGAAAGTACAGCATTTTCTTTCCAAATAGCTCCTTAAAAGCGTTATAAGGTAGGAATTTTTGCATAAACGATGTATCTCGACGAAATACACCGGGATTAAGCGTTTGTTTCGTTCCCGGGACGCTCTAAAAGTTTCTGATTTTGCACGTTGGGACGTAGAAAATTTTCAGGTCGAAAAGTATTTTCGAGTTATTTCGCTAAAAAGCGTTATAAGGTAGGAATTTTTTACAGAAATCGTTATATTTCATCAAATACATCGGGAATAAACGTTTATTTTATCCCTGAACGTTTAGGAAGACCGGACCGATGCGACGCGACGTTGGGACTTTGAAATGTTTTGCCGGTGCGAAAAGACCGAAAAGATTATTTCGAGTTATTTCGCTAAAAAGCGTTATAAGGTAGGAATTTTTTACAGAAATCGTTATATTTCTATCAAATACATCGGGATTAAACGTTTATTTTATCCCTGAACGTATAGGAAGACTGGACAGATGCGACGTGACGTTGGGACTTTGAAATTTTTCGCACCGTCCAAAAGTACAGCATCTTCTTTCGAAATAACTCCTAAAAAGCGTTATAAGGTAGGAATTTTTTGCATAACTCGATGTATCTCGACGAAATACACCGGGATTAAGCGTTTGTTTCTGGTCCAGGGACGCTGTAAAAAGTTTCGATTTTGCACGTTGGGACGTAGAAAATTTTCAGGTCGAAAAGTATTTTCGAGTTATTTCGCTAAAAAGCGTTATAAGGTAGGAATTTTTTACAGAAATCGTTATATTTCTATCAAATACATCGGGATTAAACGTTTATTTTATCCCTGGAACGTATAGGAAGACCGGACCGATGCGACGCGACGTTGGGACTTTGAAATATTTCGCGCGGCTGCCAAAAGACCGCAAACATTATTTCGAAATAATTCGCTAAAAAGCGTTATAAGGTAGGAATTTTTTGCATAAATCGATGTATCTCGACGAAATACACCGGGATTAAGCGTTTGTTTCGGCCTAGGACGCTGTAAAAAGTTTCGATTTTGCACGTTGGGACGTAGAAAATTTTCAGGTCGAAAAGTATTTTCGAGTTATTTCGCTAAAAAGCGTTATAAGGTAGGAATTTTTTACAGAAATCGTTATATTTCAATCGAATACATCGGGAATAAACGTTTATTTTATCCCCTGAACGTTTAGGAAGACCGGACCGATGCGACGCGACGTTGGGACTTTGAAATATTTCGGCCGGTGCGAAAAGACCGAAAAGATTATTTTCGAGTTATTTCGCTAAAAAGCGTTATAAGGTAGGAATTTTTTACAGAAATCGTTATATTTCTACAAATACATCGGGATTAAACGTTTATTTTATCCCTGGAACGTATAGGAGACGGACCGATGCGAGCGAGTTGGGACTTTGAAAATTTTCACGCGTCCGAAAGTACAGCATCCTTTCGAATATAACCCCTTAAAAAGCGTTATAAGGTAGGAATTTTTGCATAAACGATGTATCTCGACGAAATACACCGGATTAAGCGTTTGTTTCGTCCTTAGGACGCTCTAAAAGTTTCGATTTTGCACGTTGGGACGTAGAAAAATTTTCAGGTCGAAAAGTATTTTCGAGTTATTTCGCTAAAAAGCGTTATAAGGTAGGAATTTTTTACAGAAATCGTTATATTTCTATCAAATACATCGGGATTAAACGTTTATTTTATCCCTGGAACGTTTAGGAAGACCGGACCGATGCGACGCGACGTTGGGACTTTGAAATATTTCGCCCGGTCCGAAAAGACCGAAAAGATTTTTTCGAGTTATTTCGCTAAAAAGCGTTATAAGGTAGGAATTTTTTGACATAAATCGATGTATTTCGACGAAATACACCGGGATTAAGCGTTTGTTTTGTCCCTGGAACGCTGTAAAAACCGTACTGATGCGACGCGTTGGGACGTAGAAATTTTCAGGCGGTCGAAAAGTAAATTTTTTCGAGTTATTTCGTCAAAAAGCGTTATAAGGTAGGAATTTTTTACAGAAATCGTTATATTTCAATCAAATACATCGGGATTAAACGTTTATTTTATCCCTGAACGTTTAGGAAGACCGACCGATGCGACGCGACGTTGGGACTTTGAAATATTTCGCACGGTCCGAAAGTACCGCAAAGTTATTTCGAAATAACCTCTAAAAAGCGTTATAAGGTAGGAATATTTTGCATAAATCGATGTATCTCGACGAAATACACCGGGATTAAGCGTTTGTTTCGGTCCAGGGACGCTGTAAAAAGTTTCGATTTTGCACGTTGGGACGTAGAAAATTTTCAGGTCGAAAAGTATTTTCGAGTTATTTCGCTAAAAGCGTTATAAGGTAGGAATTTTTTACAGAAATCGTTATATTTCTATCAAATACATCGGGATTAAACGTTTATTTTATCCCCTGAACGTATAGGAAGACCGGACCGATGCGACGCGACGTTGGGACTTTGAAATATTTCGCACCGTCCGAAAAGTACAGCATCTTCTTTTCGAAATAACTCCCTAAAAGCGTTATAAGGTAGGAATTTTTTGCATAAATCGATGTATCTCGACGAAATACACCGGGATTAAGCGTTTGTTTCGGTCCAGGGACGCTGTAAAAGTTTCGATTTTGCACGTTGGGACGTAGAAAATTTTCAGGTCGAAAAGTATTTTCGAGTTATTTCGCTAAAAAGCGTTATAAGGTAGGAATTTTTTACAGAAATCGTTATATTTCATCAAAATACATCGGGATTAAACGTTTATTTTATCCCTGAACGTATAGGAAGACCGACCGATGCGACGCGACGTTGGGACTTTGAAATATTTCGCACCGGTGCGAAAAGACCGAAAAGATTATTTCGAATATTTCGCTAAAAAGCGTTATAAGGTAGGAATTTTTTACATAAATCGTTGTATCTCGACGAAATACACCGGGATTAAGCGTTTGTTTTGTCCAGGGACGCTGTAAAAGTTTCGATTTTGCACGTTGGGACGTAGAAAATTTTCAGGTCGAAAAGTATTTTCGAGTTATTTCGCCTAAAAAGCGTTATAAGGTAGGAATTTTTTACAGAAATCGTTATATTTCAACGAATACATCGGGAATAACGTTTTTTTATCCCTGAACGTTTAGAAGAGGTCCGATGCACGTTGGGACGTTGAAAATTTTTCCGGTCGAAAAGACCGAAAAGATTATTTCGAGTTATTTCGCTAAAAAGCGTTATAAGGTAGGAATTTTTTACAGAAATCGTTATATTTCTATCAAATACATCGGGATTAAACGTTTATTTTATCCCCTGAACGTATAGGAAGACCGGACCGATGCGACGCGACGTTGGGACTTTGAAATATTTCGCACCGCTCTGAAAGTACAGCATCTTTTTTCGAAATAACTCCTTAAAAAGCGTTATAAGGTAGGAATTTTTTGCATAAATCGATGTATCTCGACGAAATACACCGGGATTAAGCGTTTGTTTCTGGTCCAGGGACGCTCTAAAAGTTTCGATTTTGCACGTTGGGACGTAGAAAAATTTTCAGGTCGAAAAGTATTTTCGAGTTATTTCGCTAAAAAGCGTTATAAGGTAGGAATTTTTTTACAGAAATCGTTATATTTCTATCAAATACATCGGGATTAAACGTTTATTTTATCCCTCGAACGTATAGGAAGACCGGACCGATGCGACGCGACGTTGGGACTTTGAAATATTTCGGACCGTCCGAAAGTACAGCATCTTATTTCGAAATAACTCCCTAAAAAGCGTTATAAGGTAGGAATATTTTTGCATAAATCGATGTATCTCGACGAAATACACCGGGATTAAGCGTTTGTTTCGGTCCAGGACGCTGTAAAAGTTTCGATTTTGCACGTTGGGACGTAGAAAATTTTCAGGTCGAAAAGTATTTTCGAGTTATTTCGCCAAAAAGCGTTATAAGGTAGGAATTTTTTACAGAAATCGTTATATTTCTATCAAATACATCGGGATTAAACGTTTATTTTATCCCTGAACGTTTAGGAAGACCGGACCGATGCGACGCGACGTTGGGACTTTGAAATATTTCGTACCGTCTGAAAAGTACAGCATCTTCTTTTCGAAATAACCCTTAAAAGCGTTATAAGGTAGGAATTTTTTGCATAAATCGATGTATCTCGACGAAATACACCGGATTAAGCGTTTGTTTCGGTCCAGGGACGCTGTAAAAAGTTTCGATTTTGCACGTTGGGACGTAGAAAATTTTCAGGTCGAAAAGTATTTTCGAGTTATTTCGCTAAAAAGCGTTATAAGGTAGGAATTTTTTTACAGAAATCGTTATATTTCTATCAAATACATCGGGATTAAACGTTTATTTTATCCCTGAACGTATAGGAAGACTGGACCGATGCGACGCGACGTTGGGACTTTGAAATATTTCGCACGGTGCGAAAGTACCGAAAACATTTTTTCGAAATAACCCTTAAAAAAGCGTTATAAGGTAGGAATATTTTGCATAAATCGATGTATCTCGACGAAATACACCGGGATTAAGCGTTTGTTTCGGTCCAGGACGCTGTAAAAGTTTCGATTTTGCACGTTGGGACGTAGAAAATTTTCAGGTCGAAAAGTATTTTCGAGTTATTTCGCTAAAAAAGCGTTATAAGGTAGGAATTTTTTACAGAAATCGTTATATTTCAATCGAATACATCGGATAACGTTTATTTTATCCCTGAACGTTTAGGAAGACCGACCGATGCGACGCGACGTTGGGACTTTGAAATATTTCGGTTTGTCTAAAAGACCGAGATTTTTGAGTTATTTCGCTAAAAAGCGTTATAAGGTAGGAATTTTTTACAGAAATCGTTATATTTCTATCAAATACATCGGGATTAAACGTTTATTTTATCCCTGAACGTTTAGGAAGACCGGACCGATGCGACGCGACGTTGGGACTTTGAAATATTTCGCACCGCTCCGAAAAGTACAGCATCTTCTTTCGAAATAACTCCTTAAAAAGCGTTATAAGGTAGGAATTTTTGCATAAATCGATGTATCTCGACGAAATACACCGGGATTAAGCGTTTGTTTCGGTCCAGGGACGCTGTAAAAGTTTCGATTTTGCACGTTGGGACGTAGAAAATTTTCAGGTCGAAAAGTATTTTCGAGTTATTTCGCTAAAAAGCGTTATAAGGTAGGAATTTTTTACAGAAATCGTTATATTTCTATCAAATACATCGGGATTAAACGTTTATTTTATCCCTGAACGTATAGGAAGACCGGACCGATGCGACGCGACGTTGGGACTTTGAAATATTTCGCACCGGTCCGAAAAGACCGAAAATATTATTTCGAGATATCTCCTAAAAAGCGTTATAAGGTAGGAATTTTTTGTATAAATCGATGTATCTCGACGAAATACACCGGGATTAAGCGTTTGTTTCGGTCCAGGACGCTCTAAAAGTTTCGATTTTGCACGTTGGGACGTAGAAAATTTTCAGGTCGAAAAGTATTTTCGAGTTATTTCGCTAAAAAGCGTTATAAGGTAGGAATTTTTTACAGAAATCGTTATATTTCAATCAAATACATGGGAATAAACGTTTATTTTATCCCTGAACGTTTAGAAGACCGACCGATGCGACGCGACGTTGGGACTTTGAAATATTTCGCGTGCGAAAAGACAATTATTAAGTTTAGTATTTTTAATGTTATATTTTTAATACATCGAGTTTTTTTCCGTATAGGAGACGGACCGATGCGACGCGACGTTGGGACTTTGAAATATTTCGCACCGCCCGAAAGTACAGCATCTTCTTTTCGAAATAACCCTTAAAAAGCGTTATAAGGTAGGAATTTTTTGCATAAATCGATGTATCTCGACGAAATACACCGGGATTAAGCGTTTGTTTCGGTCCAGGACGCTCTAAAAGTTTCTGATTTTGCACGTTGGGACGTAGAAAAATTTTCAGGTCGAAAAGTATTTTCGAGTTATTTCGCTAAAAAGCGTTATAAGGTAGGAATTTTTTACAGAAATCGTTATATTTCTATCAAATACATCGGGATTAAACGTTTATTTTATCCCTGAACGTTTAGGAAGACCGGACCGATGCGACGCGACGTTGGGACTTTGAAATATTTCGCACGGCGCGAAAAGACCGCAAAGCATTTTTCGAAATAACTCCTAAAAAGCGTTATAAGGTAGGAATTTTTTACATAAATCGATGTATCTCGACGAAATACACCGGATTAAGCGTTTGTTTCGGTCCAGACGCTGTAAAAGTTTCTGATTTTGCACGTTGGGACGTAGAAAATTTTCAGGTCGAAAAGTATTTTCGAGTTATTTCGTCAAAAGCGTTATAAGGTAGGAATTTTTTACAGAAATCGTTATATTTCTATCAAATACATCGGGAATAAACGTTTATTTTATCCCTGAACGTTTAGGAAGACCGGACCGATGCGACGTGACGTTGGGACTTTGAAATATTTCCGCACGGTGCGAAAAGACCGAAAAGCATCTTCTTTCGAAATAATCTAAAGCGTTATAAGGTAGGAATTTTTGCATAAATCGATGTATCTCGACGAAATACACCGGATTAAGCGTTTGTTTCGTCCTAGGACGCTTTAAAAACTTTCGATTTTGCACGTTGGGACGTAGAAAAATTTTTCAGGTCGAAAAGTATTTTCGAGTTATTTCGCTAAAAAGCGTTATAAGGTAGGAATTTTTTACAGAAATCGTTATATTTCAATCAAATACATCGGGAAAAACGTTTATTTTATCCCTGAACGTATAGGAAGACCGGACCGATGCGACGCGACGTTGGGACTTTGAAATATTTCGCACCGCTCGAAAAGTACAGCAAATTTTTCGAAATAACTTTAAAAAGCGTTATAAGGTAGGAATTTTTTGCATAAATCGATGTATCTCGACGAAATACACCGGGATAAGCGTTTGTTTCGGTCTAGGGACGCTGTAAAAGTTTCGATTTTGCACGTTGGGACGTAGAAAATTTTCTGGTCGAAAAGTTTTTCGAGTTATTTCGCTAAAAAGCGTTATAAGGTAGAATTTTTTACAGAAATCGTTATATTTCATCAAATACATCGGGATTAAACGTTTATTTTATCCCTGAACGTTTAGGAAGACCGGACCGATGCGACGTGACGTTGGGACTTTGAAATATTTCGCACCGCTCCGAAAGTACAGCATCTTCTTTCGAAATAACTCCTTAAAAAGCGTTATAAGGTAGGAATTTTTTATAAACGATGTATCTCACGAAATACACCGGGATTAAGCGTTTGTTTTGGTCTAGGACGCTGTAAAAGTTTCGATTTTGCACGTTGGGACGTAGAAAAATTTTCAGGTCGAAAAGTATTTTCGAGTTATTTCGCTAAAAAGCGTTATAAGGTAGGAATTTTTTACAGAAATCGTTATATTTCTATCAAATACATCGGGAATAAACGTTTATTTTATCCCTCGAACGTATAGGAAGACCGGACCGATGCGACGCGACGTTGGGACTTTGAAATATTTCGTACCGTGCCGAAAGTACAGCAACGTTATTTTGAAATAACTCCTAAAAGCGTTATAAGGTAGGAATTTTTTGCATAAATCGATGTATCTCGACGAAATACACCGGGATTAAGCGTTTGTTTCGGTCCAGGGACGCTCTAAAAAGTTTCTGATTTTGCACGTTGGGACGTAGAAAAATTTTCAGGTCGAAAAGTATTTTCGAGTTATTTCGCTAAAAAGCGTTATAAGGTAGGAATTTTTTACAGAAATCGTTATATTTCAATCAAATACATCGGGATAAACGTTTATTTTATCCCTGAACGTTTAGGAAGACCGGACCGATGCGACGCGACGTTGGGACTTTGAAATATTTCGGCCGGTGCGAAAAGACCAAAAAAAAAAAAAAAAAAAAAAAAAAAAAAATTAAAAGAAAAAAAACAGATAAAAAAAATTGTTAAACCATGAATTTAAAAAAAAACATATACCCTTGATTAAAAATACGAAAAGATTATTTCGAGTTATTTCGCTAAAAAGCGTTATAAGGTAGGAATTTTTTACAGAAATCGTTATATTTCTATCAAATACATCGGGATTAAACGTTTATTTTATCCCTGAACGTATAGAAGACCGAACGATGCGACGCGACGTTGGGACTTTGAAATATTTCGCACCGTCCGAAAGTACAGCATCTTCTTTTCGAAATAACTCCTTAAAAAGCGTTATAAGGTAGGAATTTTTTGACATAAATCGATGTATCTCGACGAAATACACCGGGATTAAGCGTTTGTTTCGGTCCAGGGACGCTCTAAAAGTTTCGATTTTGCACGTTGGGACGTAGAAAATTTTCAGGTCGAAAAGTATTTTCGAGTTATTTCGTCAAAAAGCGTTATAAGGTAGGAATTTTTTACAGAAATCGTTATATTTCTATCAAATACATCGGGATTAAACGTTTATTTTATCCCTGAACGTATAGGAAGACCGGACCGATGCGACGCGACGTTGGGACTTTGAAATATTTCGCACCGTCCGAAAAGTACCGAAAATCTTTCGAAATAACTCCTAAAAAGCGTTATAAGGTAGGAATTTTTTTGCATAAATCGATGTATCTCGACGAAATACACCGGATTAAGCGTTTGTTTCGGTCCAGGACGCGGTAAAAGTTTCGATTTTGCACGTTGGGACGTAGAAAATTTTTCAGGTCGAAAAGTATTTTCGAGTTATTTCGTCAAAAAGCGTTATAAGGTAGGAATTTTTTACAGAAATCGTTATATTTCATCAATACATCGGATAAACGTTTATTTTATCCCTGAACGTTTAGGAAGACCGGACCGATGCGACGCGACGTTGGGACTTTGAAATATTTCGCCGGTGCGAAAAGACCGAAAGATTATTTCGAGTTATTTCGCTAAAGGTTATAAGGTAGGAATTTTTTCAGAATCGTTATATTACCAAATACAGATTAAACGTTTTTTTTCCCTGAACGTATAGAGCGACCGATGCGACGCGACGTTGGGACTTTGAAATATTTTCACCGTCCGAAAGTACAGCATCTTCTTTTCAAATAACTCCTTAAAAGCGTTATAAGGTAGGAATTTTTTGCATAAATCGATGTATCTCGACGAAATACACCGGGATTAAGCGTTTGTTTCGGTCCGGGACGCTGTAAAAAGTTTCGATTTTGCACGTTGGGACGTAGAAAATTTTCAGGTCGAAAAGTTATTTTCGAGTTATTTCGCTAAAAAGCGTTATAAGGTAGGAATTTTTTACAGAAATCGTTATATTTCATCAAATACATCGGGATTAAACGTTTATTTTATCCCTCGAACGTATAGGAAGACCGGACCGATGCGACGCGACGTTGGGACTTTGAAATATTTCGCACCGCCCGAAAGTACAGCATCTTTTTCGAAATAACTCCTTAAAAAGCGTTATAAGGTAGGAATTTTTGTATAAATCGATGTATCTCGACGAAATACACCGGGATTAAGCGTTTGTTTCGGTCCAGGGACGCGCTAAAAGTTTCGATTTTGCACGTTGGGACGTAGAAAAATTTTCAGGTCGAAAAGTATTTTCGAGTTATTTCGCTAAAAAGCGTTATAAGGTAGGAATTTTTTACAGAAATCGTTATATTTCAATCAAATACATCGGGATTAAACGTTTATTTTATCCCTCGAACGTATAGGAAGACCGGACCGATGCGACGCGACGTTGGGACTTTGAAATATTTCGCCCGTGTGAAACGTACAGCATTTTTTTCGAAATAACTCGCTAAAAAGCGTTATAAGGTAGGAATTTTTTGCATAAATCGATGTATCTCGACGAAATACACCGGGATTAAGCGTTTGTTTCGTCCCTAGGACGCTCTAAAAAGTTTTGATTTTGCACGTTGGGACGTAGAAAAATTTTCAGGTCGAAAAGTATTTTCGAGTTATTTCGCTAAAAAGCGTTATAAGGTAGGAATTTTTTACAGAAATCGTTATATTTCAATCGAAATACATCGGGAATAAACGTTTATTTTATCCCTGAACGTTTAGGAAGACTGGACCGATGCGACGCGACGTTGGGACTTTGAAATATTTCGGCCGGTGCGAAAAGACCGAAAAGATTATTTCGAGTTATTTCGCTAAAAGCGTTATAAGGTAGGAATTTTTTACAGAAATCGTTATATTTCTATCAAATACATCGGGATTAAACGTTTATTTTATCCCTGAACGTATAGGAAGACTGACCGATGCGACGCGACGTTGGGACTTTGAAATATTTCGCACGGCTCCAAAAGTACCGCAAAGATTTTTCGAAATATCTCCTTAAAAAGCGTTATAAGGTAGGAATTTTTTACATAAATCGATGTATCTCGACGAAATACACCGGGATTAAGCGTTTGTTTCGCGCGTAAGGACGCTCTAAAAAGTTTCGATTTTGCACGTTGGGACGTAGAAAATTTTTCAGGTCGAAAAGATATTTTCGAGTTATTTCGCTAAAAAGCGTTATAAGGTAGGAATTTTTTACAGAAATCGTTATATTTCACCAAATACATCGGGATAAACGTTTATTTTATCCCGGAACGTTTAGAAGACTGACGATGGACGCGAGTTGGACTTAATTTTCGGTCAGTTAGGTAGTTTTTTAATCTGTTAGGAGACGCCAGGAGCACGTTGGACTTTGAAATATTTCGCACCGCCCGAAAGTACAGCATCTTCTTTCGAAATAACTCCTTAAAAAGCGTTATAAGGTAGGAATATTTTCATAAATCGATGTATCTCGACGAAATACACCGGGATTAAGCGTTTGTTTCGGTCCAGGGACGCTCTAAAAAGTTTCGATTTTGCACGTTGGGACGTAGAAAATTTTCAGGTCGAAAAGTATTTTTCGAGTTATTTCGCTAAAAAGCGTTATAAGGTAGGAATTTTTTACAGAAATCGTTATATTTCAATCGAATACATCGGGAATAAACGTTTATTTTATCCCTGGAACGTTTAGGAAGACCGGACCGATGCGACGCGACGTTGGGACTTTGAAATGTTTCGGCCGGTGCGAAAAGACGAAAAATATTTCGAGTTATTTCGCTAAAAAGCGTTATAAGGTAGGAATTTTTTACAGAAATCGTTATATTTCATCATACATGGGACGTTTTTTTATCCCTGAAGTTTAGGCCGATGGACGCGACGTTGGGACTTTGAAATATTTCGCACCGTCCGAAAGTACAGCATCTTCTTTCGAAATAACTCCTTAAAAAGCGTTATAAGGTAGGAATTTTTGCATAAATCGATGTATCTCGACGAAATACACCGGGATTAAGCGTTTGTTTCGGTCTAGGGACGCTCTAAAAGTTTCGATTTTGCACGTTGGGACGTAGAAAATTTTCAGGTCGAAAAGTATTTTCGAGTTATTTCGCTAAAAAGCGTTATAAGGTAGGAATTTTTTACAGAAATCGTTATATTTCATCAAATACATCGGGAATAAACGTTTATTTTATCCCTCGAACGTATAGGAAGACCGGACCGATGCGACGCGACGTTGGGACTTTGAAATATTTCGCACGGCCCGAAAGTACAGCATCATTCTTTCGAAATAACTCCTAAAAAAGCGTTATAAGGTAGGAATTTTTTGCATAAATCGATGTATCTCGACGAAATACACCGGGATTAAGCGTTTGTTTCTGGTCCAGGGACGCTCTAAAAGTTTCGATTTTGCACGTTGGGACGTAGAAAATTTTCAGGTCGAAAAGTATTTTCGAGTTATTTCGCTAAAAAGCGTTATAAGGTAGGAATTTTTTACAGAAATCGTTATATTTCTATCAAATACATCGGGATTAAACGTTTATTTTATCCCTGAACGTATAGGAAGACCGGACCGATGCGACGCGACGTTGGGACTTTGAAATATTTCGCACCGTCCGAAAAGTACAGCATCTTCTTTCGAAATAACTCCTTAAAAAGCGTTATAAGGTAGGAATTTTTGCATAAATCGATGTATCTCGACGAAATACACCGGGATTAAGCGTTTGTTTCGGTCCAGGGACGCTCTAAAAGTTTCTGATTTTGCACGTTGGGACGTAGAAAAATTTTCAGGTCGAAAAGTATTTTCGAGTTATTTCGCTAAAAAGCGTTATAAGGTAGGAATTTTTTTACAGAAATCGTTATATTTCATCAAATACATCGGGATTAAACGTTTATTTTATCCCTGAACGTATAGGAAGACCGGACCGATGCGACGCGACGTTGGGACTTTGAAATATTTCGCACCGTCCGAAAGTACAGCATCTTCTTTTCGAAATAACTCCTTAAAAGCGTTATAAGGTAGGAATTTTTTGCATAAATCGATGTATCTCGACGAAATACACCGGGATTAAGCGTTTGTTTCGGTCCAGGGACGCTCTAAAAGTTTCGATTTTGCACGTTGGGACGTAGAAAATTTTCAGGTCGAAAAGTATTTTCGAGTTATTTCGCTAAAAAGCGTTATAAGGTAGGAATTTTTTACAGAAATCGTTATATTTCAATCGAATACATCGGGAATAAACGTTTATTTTATCCCTGGAACGTTTAGGAAGACCGGACCGATACGACGCGACGTTGGGACTTTGAAATGTTTCGGCCGGTGCGAAAAGACCGAAAAGATTATTTCGAGTTATTTCGCTAAAAAGCGTTATAAGGTAGGAATTTTTTACAGAAATCGTTATATTTCTATCAAATACATCGGGATTAAACGTTTATTTTATCCCCGAACGTATAGGAAGACCGGACCGATGCGACGCGACGTTGGGACTTTGAAATATTTCGCACCGCCCGAAAGTACAGCATCTTTTTTCGAAATAACTCCTTAAAAAGCGTTATAAGGTAGGAATTTTTTGCATAAATCGATGTATCTCGACGAAATACACCGGGATTAAGCGTT
The DNA here is from genome assembly GCA_019201815.1 of Bombus balteatus. Taxonomy (NCBI): domain Eukaryota; kingdom Metazoa; phylum Arthropoda; class Insecta; order Hymenoptera; family Apidae; genus Bombus; species Bombus balteatus. The sequence continues at coordinate 206 of JAFJHM010000127.1, read as the reverse complement.
TGTTTCGGTCCAGGGACGCTCTAAAAAGTTTCGATTTTGCACGTTGGGACGTAGAAAAATTTTCAGGTCGAAAAGTATTTTCGAGTTATTTCGCTAAAAAGCGTTATAAGGTAGGAATTTTTTACAGAAATCGTTATATTTCAATCAAATACATCGGGATTAAACGTTTATTTTATCCCCGGAACGTTTAGGAAGACCGGACCGAT
>JAFJHM010000126.1:0-47799 GCA_019201815.1 Bombus balteatus | reverse complement strand
TTGGTATGATTTCTTTTGCCACACGGGTTACCGTGGACCTGTGAAACAAGAGGCTCCTCGACACGACAACCCGGAATGACATCGGGGGATACACCGTCACGATAGACGAAGCGTCCGTTAAGACCATTATCGGTGAGTCACCCATACCATCAACTCCTGGCAGAGTTTCCAGACCTCACACGTCCACCGATTTTGGCACAGAGGACGTGTATGGTGTGGTACACCACATCGAAACCACACCTCTGGCCCGCCCTGTTTACAACAAACCCCGCCGCTCTAACCTGATCGACTTAAATAGGTAAAGGGAGGAATTTCAGCCTCGTGATTGAGCAGGCGTGATGCATCTTCATCAAAAAGCCCGTGGGCATCACCCTGCACGTAGTGCCGAAAAAGGACGGAAACCTGCGACCATGTGGCGACTACCGTGCGTTGAACGCCCGCACCGTCCCCGACAGGTATTCACCGCCGCATATCGAAGACTTCACGCAAAATTTGCACGGTAAGCGAATCTTCTCAAAGATCGATCTCGTCACGCGCGTACCACCAAATCCCGATTGCGCCCGAGGACGTTGAAAAACCGCGATAACGACACCGTTCGGACTTTTCGAAGCAACAAACATGATGTTTGGACTTCGAACGCTGCGCAAACATGTCAGCGACTCGTCGACGAAATCACGCGAGGCCTCGATTTTGTTTATGCGTACATCGACGATTTCCTGATAGCTTCGGACGACGAAAATCAACATCGCGAACATCTGAAAATCTTATTCAACCGCCTCAATAATTACGGCGTGGTAATAAACCCCACAAAATGCGAATTCGGCGTGCACGAAATCACTTTCCTCGGATACTCGGTAAACTCCGACGGAATTAAGCCGCCGCCCGAACGCGTCGAAGCGATTGTAAAATTGTCAAAACCCGCAAACGCTAAGCAACTACGTAGGTACCTTGGTATGATAAACTTCTACCGACGTTTCATACCGGGGGCCGCAAAAACACTTAAACCGCTCAATGACCTGTTAAAAGGCGCGAAAAAGGGCAACGCGCCCATCGAGTGGTCGGAACAGTCGGAAAATAGTTTTCGCGAATCGCAACGTGCTCTCGTGGACGCAACGATGCTGGCGCATCCGATACTAGGTGCGCCTATCAGCCTCACGGTAGATGCGTCCGACTATGCAATTGGTGCAGTGTTACAACAACGCGTGAACAACGAACTGCAACCGCTAGGGTTCGCGACGAAATCTTTGACCCCCGCTCAACAAAAATATAGCGCGTACGATCGCGAACTACTCGCAATATACACTGCAGTCAAACATTTCCGACACGCTTTAGAAGGCAGAAATTTCGTAATATATACCGACCACAAACCTCTTACCTACGCGTTCAGACAGAAATTAGAAAAATGTTCGCCGCGACAATTTCGATACCTAGACTACATCGGTCAATTTACCACCGACATACGTCACATAAAGGGCCTAGATAACAACGTAGCCGACGCTCTGTCGCGCATCGAAGCAATAGGGAAGCCTGTGGATCATCAAACTCTCGCCGCCGCGCAAGAAAACGACAACGAACTGAACGACATCGTCAACTCCGGTACAACCGCGTTACGGTTAAAAAGATACGCTTTCCCGACCACGACGCAGAAATATACTGCGACGTATCAGGCGACATTGCAAGACCGTACGTACAGAAATCCTTGCGGCGCGACGTATTTAATTCGCTCCACGGACTTTCTCATCCAGGGATACGTGCCACGCAAAATTGGTGACGTCGCGTTTCATTTGGCCGTCCGTAAACAAAGATTGCCGGACTTGGGCACGACAATGTATCCCGTGTCAACGATGCAAGGTCACCAGGCACGTATCCTCACCCGTCGGAACGTTTGAAACTTTAGCAGGCCGGTTCGAGCACATACACATAGACATTATCGCGATGCAATACTCACAAGGCTACCGATATTGTCTAACATGCATCGACCGTTTCTCGCGTTGGCCTGAAGCCATTCCCATCGCCGACATGGAAGCGACCGTTGCCTCGGCCCTCCTCTCTACATGGATAGCTCGTTTCGGCGTGCCCGCAAAATAACGACTGATCAAGGACGCCAATTCCGAATCAAATTTATTTAATGAACTGTGCCGGTTGCTCGGCATTAAGCATCTACGCACGACAGCCTATCACCCCGCGTCCAACGGGATGGTAGAGCGTCTACATCGACAATTAAAAGCAGCAATAAAATGTCACAATACGAGCAACTGGGTAGAAATCCTACCAATTGTTTTACTAGGTATAAGAACCGCTATCAAGGAGGACCTGAACGCAACGGCCGCCGAAATGGTTTACGGTACCTGGCATACGATTGCCGACAGAATTCTTCGTACCGACAAAGCAACAGCCCAATTTGGAATTCGCGAACCGTTTAAAAGAACGAATAGAGAAAATCAGGCCTTACCCGATTACGCGACACGGCGAAAAGTAAAACCTTCGTGTTCCGCGAGCTTGTTTAACAAAGGCAAGGAGTAATTCTATATCTCTCCTTAAATGAAATAGTTGTATAGTTGTATTTGGCAGCAAATGTGCGGTATAACGCGCATCCGTATGTCGCCATATCTGCATTAGATATGGATGTAGGTTTATTTGAGTATTTAAGCCAAATTAATATAACTGGAATTGCGTATCATTTGACTGGGTCCCGATTTGAAATAGCTCAAACCTGAAGATGTGCATTGCGTTTGGCAGTAAATGTTGAATATTGCGCGCATCTAATTGTCTGTAAATGCGCCATAGAAACTGAGATACGTTGGTTTCAATATTTCTCGCTGAATATGCAAAACTACAACAGCTATGGGTTTGACTGCTTCCTGATTTCACATTACTCAAACCGGATGTTGTTCCACGTATTTGGCAGCAAATGTAGAGTATAAAGCGCATCGATTCGTCGAAATACCACCAATAGCAGCGGAGATACGTTCAACTGCATTTGGAAGCATTAATATGAAAAGCTGTAATGACATTGGATTTGACCGGAAACAGAGTTGATACGGCGTAAGCACCAGGATGTGCACCGTATTTGGCAGTAAATGTGGAATATAACGCGCATCTTATTGTCTGTAAATGCGCCATAGAAACTGAGATACGTTGCTTTGAATATTTAATGCTGAATATGCAAAACTGCAACTACGCTGGATTTGACAGGATACAGATTTGACATAGCTGAAACCGGATGATGGGCACCGTAATTGGCAGCAAATGTGGAGTACAACGCGCATCGATATGTCGCCATATCTGCAATAGAAACGGATGTAGGTTGACTTGAAAATTTAAGCCTAAATAAACGAAACTGGAATTACGTAGCATTTGACTGGGTCCGAATTGATGTAGCTTAAACCGGATGATGTGCATTGTATTTGGCAGTAAATGTGGAATATAACTCGCATCGCATTAGCGACATATCTGCAATAGTGCGGAGATACGTTGCTTTGAATATTTGAGCATGAGTATGCAAAACCGCAATGACAAAGCATTTGACAGGGACCAGAGATGAAATAGCGCAAAGTGAAAGTTGTGCCTCCTATTTGGCAGCGAATGTTGAATGTAACGCGCATAGATTTGTCGACACGCCACCAATAGCAGCGAAGATACCTTCAATTGAATATTGAAGCCTGATTATGCAAAACTGTAATAACATTGGAATGGACGGGAAACAGAGTTGACACAGCGTTAACACGAGAATGTGCGCTATATTCAGCAGCAAATTAGGAGTACAACGCGCATCGAATTGTCGGCATATCTGCAATAGAAACGGAGATACGTTGGTTTGAATATTTAGGCTTGAATATGCAAAACTGCAAATGCGCTGTATTGGACTGGGCCCCGATTTGACATAGCTTAAACCTGATGATGTGCACCGTATTCGATAGTAAGTGTGGAGTATAATGAGCATCGAATTATGGCCGTGTCTTCTATAGAAACGGATACACGTTTATTAGAATATGTAAGCATGAATATGCAAAACTGCAATGACACAGCATTTGACAGGGACCAGAGATGAAATAGCGCAAAGCGGAAGTTGTGCCTCGTGTTTGGCAGCAAATGTGGAATATAACTCCTATCGTAATTGCAACATATCTACAAAGAACGGAGATACGTTGCTTTAAGTATTTACGCATGAATATGCAAAACTGTAATGGCAAAGCATTTGACAGAGACCAGTGATTAAATAACACATACCGGAAATTGTGCCTCGTATTTGGCAGCGTATGTTGAATATAACGCGCATCGATTTGTCGTTACACCACCAACGGCAGCGAAGACACATTCAATTGAATATCGAATCCTGAATATGCAAAACTGTAAACACATTGGGATGGACCGGAAACGGAGTTGACACAGCGTTAACCCGAGGATGTGCGTTATATTTAGCAGCATATTCGGAGTACAACGCGCAGCGATTTGTCGTCATATCTGCATCAGAAACAGAGATACGTGAAGTTGAATATTTCAGACAGAATCCGCGAAACTACAATTACACTGCATATCACAGGGATCAAAGACGACATAGCACAAACCGGCGGACCTGCAATGTATTTGGCAGCAAATGTGGAGTATAACGAATATCGAATTGTCGCCATATCTGCAATTGAAGCGGAGATACGTTGATTTGAATATTTAAGCCTGAAAATGCAAATCTGTAGTGACATGGGATTTGACCGTGAACGGAGTTGACACAAAGTAAACACGAGGATGTGCACTGTATTTGGCTGCTAATGTGGAATATAACTCGCAATGTATTGTCGACATGTCTGCTGTGCAATCGTAGATACGTTAATTTGAATATGTGACGCTTTGTAAACAATATTACATATACGCTGAATTTGTCAGGAACTAGAGTCGATATAGCACAAACAGGCTGATGTGTACTATATTTGGCAGCAAGTGTGCGGTATAACGCGCATCGAATTGTCGGCATATCTGCAATAGAAACGGAGGGTCGTTGAATTGAATATTTAAATCTGTGCTAGGAAGATGATACATTTACACTGTACATGAGAATGTGTATGTAAGCGTCGAAGGGCGTCCAGGCCTTAGTCGGGACAAAAGACGTTAGTTGTTTAGAAGCATTTGAAAGAGTCGGTTGACACCAAGCGTGCGCACAAGTAGGTCTTCGAGGTCGTAAGACTATAATATATATGTATAGCTGTTGTGTCTAAATAAAGGAATTTATTTGTATTTCCGAATTCTCTCTACACCTTAACAGTCTGAAAATGCAAAACTGCAATTACGCTTGATATGACTAGATCCAGATTTGACATAGCTGTATCCGGATGATGAGCACTGAATTTGGCAGCAAATGTGAAGTATATCGCGCATCCGTATGTCGCCATATCTGCATTAGAAACGGATGTAGCTTGATATGAATATTTACGCCTAAATAAACGAAACTGGAATTACGTAGGATTTGACTGGATCCCGATTTGATGTAGCTTAAACCGTATGATGTGCATTGTATTTGGCAGTAAATGTGGAATATAACGCGCATCTTATTGTCTGTAAATGCGCCATAGAAACTGAGATACGTTGCTTTGAATATTTAATGCTGAATATGCAAAACTGCAACTACGCTAGATTTGACTGGATACAGATTTGACATAGCTGAAACCGGATGATGGGCACCATAATTGGCAGCAAATGTGGAGTATAACGCGCATCGATATGTCGCCATATCTGCAATAGAAACGGATGTAGGTTGACTTGAAAATTTAAGCCTAAATAAACGAAACTGGAATTACGTAGCATTTGACTGGGTCCGAATTGATATAGCTTAAACCGGATGATGTGCATTGTATTTGGCAGTAAATGTGGAATATAACTCGCATCGCATTAGCGACATATCTGCAATAGTGCGGAGATACGTTGCTTTGAATATTTGAGCATGAGTATGCAAAACCGCAATGACAAAGCATTTGACAGGGACCAGAGATGAAATAGCGCAAAGTGAAAGTTGTGCCTCCTATTTGGCAGCGAATGTTGAATGTAACGCGCATAGATTTGTCGACACGCCACCAATAGCAGCGAAGATACCTTCAATTGAATATTGAAGCCTGATTATGCAAAACTGTAATAACATTGGAATGGACGGGAAACAGAGTTGACACAGCGTTAACACGAGAATGTGCGCTATATTCAGCAGCAAATTAGGAGTACAACGCGCATCGAATTGTCGGCATATCTGCATTAGAAGCAGAGATTCGTGGAGTTGAATATTTAAGACAGAATTCGCAAAACTGCAATTATGCTGGATTTTATTGGGTCCAGTGTTGACATAACGCGAACCGGGTTATGTGCGCTACATTTGGCAGCAATTGAGGAGTACATCTCGCATCTAACTAGCGACAAATCTCCAATTGCAGCGGTGATACGTTGTATTTGATATTCAATAGTGGGCCTGTTACGATAATGATAGTATTCCACTTTGACCGAAAGAATGAAACGCATTACACGACTCAGTGTCAAAGTAAGTTACATTGCCGATATTTCGTCAGAAAATTAGCGCGTCTGAAATAAATTGTCGTCTCAATGAAACCATTTTATTTGAAGCTTTAGGCTACAGTTCTGAATCATTTTCGCCGGACAAGACCGTTTCAAGTACTCGCAAAAGCCAGCAGTCAAATTAAGGTACAAACTATCAATTAGAGTCTAATACATTTTAGTGGTCCAACATCGATGGGACGATTTCGCATCGAAATTTTTTGAGGACCACGTAACCTTCTAACGTCGACCGCCGCGCGAGCAGCGGATAAGCTTGCTTCGTGCCCTAGGTTCCTCTCACCACGTACTCTACTTCTTGCTTCTTGGTTGGCAGCTTTAGCGGCTGCTGGTCCGAGAAACTGCATCCTGACCCGCTTTCTCGTATGTCGGATGTGACGTCTTGCTCTCCGCCGTAGGCACTTGTCGGATCTACATACGTTGAACCATTTGCGCGAGACAAGCGCGGCGCTCTGCAGGGACGAGGGATCTAATTTTCGAAGTATCAAGTGCGAAACCTCCAGTGGTAGTTCGGAAATGATATCCACCTTTCTTGGCACGTACGAACCAACGACGCGTAATAGAGATCTAAAAAACTCCATGTTGCTTCTACTGTTGCTGGAGCACAACTGACGGTCTGGCTGAGAATGGAGCCTTATATATGTGCTGCTCGTCACGGTACACTGCGATTTCCGGTTCCGGGTGAGAATGCTGGTCAGTCAGAATCGATCGCGTGTGCATATATATATATATATATATATATATTCGGCTTCCCATTATGATTAGGGTTAGGGGCGTAAAACGAATCTTCATTTGGAATATGCGTTGTTGTTATGCAATAGAGGAGATATTTACTTTAATAGTCGATATTCAATTTCATACTCGAGAAGCTAATGGTAATGATCCTAGGTTCATTAACGAACACGCGGTCAAAGCGATAACAGAATGCACTTTCTTCCAAAGTCCAAGTTGTACCCAACTTCCTTGTCTACGACACATGTATTACTCAACTCACTCTTTGTCAAAACATAGAATAACCACCGAACGTAAAGACGCTACGTAACTCGCTTACGTGACCACACGAGAGAATGACTTTCCGGCACGATGATGCTGCAAGGGAAAGCTATGATGGCTGTGTCTAAGGGCACGAGATCGTCGGTTTCGTGGAGAAAAGCCTTCCTTATGAAAGTGAGGGAAATTGACGTTACTGTTAATTGATCAGTTTCCATGTTGGTGGTTAGAGCAGGATGCTAGCCGCCCTTGAGGGAAAGTTCCTAACGAGAAGCGTCGTTCGTGAGAAAAATAGATTTCTCCTATCTTCCCGTAGTTGTGACAGAGACTGCTTGTCTGCTTGAAGGACTTTAGTTAACTAAATCGTAAGATTTATAACAGGTCCTCAGGCTAACTGAACATGTACTGCGGAGATGCATCGACATCTGGTAATTATCTTACCCGAAGAATGGGGTCTGCGTGTGGTGAGCCACGGGACTGAAACCGTTGGAACGTTTCCTGTTGAGTGCCGCTACAACTATTTCTTTTAAGGAGAGATATAGAATTACTCCATGCCTTTGTTAGACAAAACGTTCATCCCTTGACCGCGGCTACGTTCGGCGACTGGTTGTCGCCTCGAGCCCAAGCTCACTATCACAAATCTCGAACAAATACAATCGGATTGAATGACGGCAATTGCTTAATTACGGCTTTGGTAGAATCTAGATTACAGTATTAAGGAGTTTTCCCAAAGTTCCAATAGGATGGCTCCGGTGTCCTTCCATTTCCGACATATATATCTGTCGGAGATGAAAGGAAAACCGGAGCCCTCCGTTTGCAATTTTGGGAAGAGTCCTCTAATGCTTTAGCTTAGATCTTATCATAGTTGTAATTGTTCGAAATTTGTGATAGCGAAATAGGGTTCGAGGTGACAACTGGTCGCCGCACGTAGCCACGGCCACGGGATAAACGTTTTGCCTGACGAAGGTGTGGAACGGTTGTATGGTTTTTCCTAGAAATGTGATTGTGGCGGCATACGGCCTCAAGAACGAGCCTGGCCACATAGGATTGTATTTTGGAGGTGTCGATATAATGGGACACACGTTGTATTAAGAATCAAACTCCAGACAGTGGTTGCCTAGCAACGGCGCTTGGAACTCTCTCGATGCTTCCAACGAGTATACAACAAACTTTTTGGCGGAAGTTGCCTAGCAACGGCGCTTGGAACCTTCTCGATGCATCCAGCGAGCATATAACAAATGAAACGCATTCGTACAGGGAGAAAGAATTTCATCAGTTTAGGCTTTCGTGTGATCGCCTTGAAGAGTGACATATCGAGCAGTATACCGAGCGTCTCAGTATTCGTATTTTTGGTGTCTAAAATTATTCTACGCATAGTAAAGGGTTATCCCGTTGGCCGTGGATTCGTTTGAACACAAGCACTTTGTTAATCGCATTCATTTAACAGATTATTCGTTAATTTCATTATCCTGTAAACTTATTAATCATAAAACATATTATTCGTTAATCATATTATCCATTAGTCTTATTATTCGTTAGTCTTATTGTTTGTTAGTCATATTATTCGTGTTACTTATTACTTGTTAAGCTTATTATTCATTAGACTCAATATTCATCATAGTTTGTAAAATCTTGCATATACGCGTAAATATAATCCCCGCTTTGTAAAACGATGGCGAATTCAAACGAAGAAGCGTTACGTGCCCTAAACTCTAATGTAACTCCGACATATCTAATGAATTCGTGCTCATTCGCGCTTGTACTGACCGGGTAGAAAGCGACCAAGTTGAATCTTGAATACTGTGTATCTAAGGGCATTGCGGAATCTGTCTTGTGCATTCATGTACACATTGCCTTCGCTCAGAAAAGGATTTTCATCGGAAAAATCGATAAGCGGTGAATCAATTCACAACAATATATCACAATTGAAATAATGCTAATCGAGTGTGTAAGGAATCAGAACTAAGTCACTGTTGACAATTGTCGTAATGGCAGTGAATAATTCTCAGTGACCGAAGGGGAATGAAGAGCTGCAACAATTTAGTGCTGATTTGTACGAACCATGCAGCACCTACAACCGAATCTCTACCGTACAATTGGTCTGTACATTACCTAGCACGTGCCTCTAATGCCCGATTTACATATAGGCTGTGGCCGCCTTACCACAATATTGGTTGAAGACTTTTACTGTGTAAAGAATCTACACCGCAACGTTAAAATAGCCTCGCTTTCATTGCACTGATACAGTTATTTGCATGATAAAGGCGTGCCAAAACCTGTTATGCATTAAGTTACAGCTGTCGCAGGGAAGCTATGAAACTCGTAAATGTAGATACCTAGATTTCACCTAAAATATCGTGGCCCATTGTAAGACACGTACTGTAATGCCAGGGATAGTTACGTTGCAATAGTTGAAGAATGGGTCTACAACACGTAGACGACATTCATTTTCTTCCCCTACGAGATCTGAAGAGATAAAGAGAAGGACAAGAAATTACATATTATTATTAACAGATATAACATAATAATAGACAGAGAAAATGATTATGAATGGTTGCTCCCAGGTTATAATAGAATTTTCGCAGTACTGTTAGTTCCAAGGTATCTTCCTACAATTCTTATATCCAATATTGGAATTCCAATATCGCACCGCTTCAGATTTGCCTCTTTATTCAGCTTTCATTCGACACAATGCTTCAATTAAACTTTCTTTACTCCACTCAGCTCCAAGATAAGTGTTAATCCTTCTTTTATACTGAGCCTATATCTTGAGATTAACACGAACATGAAATGAGAGGAAACGAGAAAAATAGTATATACAAATGTGATTGTATTACGAAGCGTATCATTAACAATTAAAAAATTTGCCTTGTGATGTTTTGGCCACGTTATCTATGTTAAAGCACCCTTCCTGTATTTGGAAATATAAGAGCGGCAATTTAATCGATTTAGCTTCTGCTGATACAGTGTGGAATCACTTTCGACTAAAGGTGCGACATCTGTCCTAAACACGCGTAAAGTGGAAAATTTGAACATTCATGGTATCTGTCACTGTGTAGCTGCATGCCATTTTTTGACGGGTGTGACGCAGAAATTGTTCAGCAATCGGAAAAAGAACAACCGCATTCCTCCAAATGAAACAAGACATTTCTTAATACAATAATTGATCTGGCATTGCGTGCCCTATAAGTACTTATTAACATATCCATAGGGTATCTAGAAAGTACCAATAGCGGGGAGACAAAATCCTTGAAGGCGTTGAAGAGCAAGACGAGCGTAATGCACTTCAAATTATCGTCATACCTGTAGTTGCGTGGAATTGAATATTTCAACCTAAATTAAAAAAACCGCATATACGCTGGATTTGACAGTGACCATAGGTGCCATAGCTTAAATCGGATCACGTGCACTGTATTTGGCAGCAAATGTGGAAGAAAACGCACATCGCAATTCGACATACCGGCAATAGAAGCGGAGATACGTTTCTTTGAATATTTAGGTATGAATATACATAACTGCAATTACACTGGTTTTGACAAGGACCATAGTTGACATGGCACCAACCGGCTGAATAGCGTTCCATTTTGTAGCAAATTTGGAGCATAACGCGCATCGAATTCTCGACACACAGCTCATAGCAGCGGAGATACATTCTACTAAATATATAAACCTAAATATGAAAAACTGCAACCATGCAGGATTTGACTTGGCCCAGAGTGAACGTAAAGCTAACTGGCTGGTGTGCGCTGCATTTGGGAAGATATGTGGAGCACAAGGCACATCGAATTGTCCACATATCTGGAGTAGAAACGGAGATACGTTGGTTTGAATATTTAAGCCTGAGCAAGCAAGATTGCAATTACGCTGAAATTGTCGGGCACCGGAGTTGACATATCGTAAACCGGATGTTGCGCACTGGACATGGCATCAGATATGAAATATAACGCGCATCTAAATGTCAACATATCTGCAATAGAAACGGAAGTACGTGTTTATGAATATATCAGCCTGATTACGCAAAGCTGCAATTACGTTGGATTTGTCAATGGCCACAGTTTACATAGCGCAAACTAGCTGATGAGCAATGCATTTAAGAGCAAATGTGGAGTACAACGCGCATCGAATTGTCGACTTATCTGCATTAGAAACGGAAATAAGTTTTTTGATTATTCAAGCCTGAATATGCGGAACTGCAACTACGCTGGGTTTGACTGGGTCCGGATTTGACATAGACGGAACCGGATGATGAGCAATGTATTTGGCAGCAAATTTGGAGCATAACTCGCATCCGTATGTCGCCATATCTGCATTAGAAACGGATGTAGGCGGAAATACTTTGCTTTGAATATTTAAGCATGAATATGCAAAACTGCAAAGACAAAGCATTTGACAGAGACAAGAGATGAAATAGTACAAACCGGAAATTGTGCCTCCTATTTGGCAGCATATGTTGAGTATAAAGCGCATCGATTCGTCGACATACCACCTATAGCAGCGGAGATACGTTCAATTGTATTTTGAAGCATTTATATGAAAATCTGTAATGACATTGGATTTGACCGGGAACTGAGTTGATACAGCGTAAACACGAGGATGTGCACTGTATTTGGAAGCAAATGTGGAATATAACTCGCAATGTATTGTCGACATGACTGCTATGCAAACGGAGATACGTTAATTTGAATATGTGACGCTTTGTAAACAAAATTACATATACGCTGAATTTGTCAGGAACTAGAGTCGACATAGCACAAACAGGCTGATGTGTACTATATTTGGCAGCAAGTGTGCGGTATAACGCGCAACGAATTGTCGGCATATCTGCAATAGAAACGGAGGGTCGTTGAATTGAATATTTAAGTCTGTGTTAGGAAGGTGATACATTTACACTGTACATGTGAATGTGTATGTAAGCGTCGAAGGGCGTCCAGGCCTTAGTTGGGACAAAAGACGTTAGTTGTTTAGAAGCATTTGAAAGAGTCGGTTGACAACAAGCGTGCGCACAAGTAGGTCTTCGAGGTTGTAAGACTATAATATATATGTATAGCTGTTGTGTCTAAATAAAGGAATTTATTTGTATTTCCGAATTCTCTCTACACCTTAGCAGTCTGAAAATGCAAAACTGCAATTACGCTTGATATGACTAGATCCAGATTTGACATAGCTGTATCCGGATGATGAGCACTGAATTAGGCAGCAAATGTGAAGTATATCGCGCATCCGTATGTCGCCATATCTGCATTAGAAACGGATTTAGGTTGATATGAATATTTACGCCTAAATAAACAAAACTGGAATTACATAGCAATTGACTGGATCCCGATTTGATGTAGCTTAAACCGTATGATGTGCATTGTATTTGGCAGTAAATGTGGAATATAACGCGCATCTTATTGTCTGTAAATGCGCCATAGAAACTGAGATACGTTGCTTTGAATATTTAATGCTGAATATGCAAAACTACAAATACTATGGGTTTGGCAGTGTCCTGATTTTACATAACACAAACCGGATGTTGTGCCCCGTATTTGGCAGCATATGTTGATAATAACGCGCATCGAATTGTCGGCATATCTGCAATAGAAACGGAGGTAGGTTGGTTTAAATATTTACGCCTAAATATACAAAACTGCAAATGCGTAGTATTTAACTGGGCCCCGATTTAATGTAGCTTAAACCTGATGATGTGCACCGTATTTGGTAGTAAGTGTGGAGTATAATGCGCATTATTATTGCCGTGTCTTCTATAGAAACGGAGACACGTTGATTTGAATATTTCAGCATGAATATGCAAAACTGCAATGACACAGCATTTGACAGGGACCAGAGATGAAATAGCGCAAAGCGGAAGTTGTGCCTCGTGTTTGGCAGCAAATGTGGAATATAACGCGCATCGTATTCGTCAAGATATCACAAAGAACGGAGATACGTTGCTTTAAATATTTACGCATGAATATGCAAAACTGCAATGGCAAAGCATTTGACAGAGACCAGTGATTAAATAACACATACCGGAAATTGTGCCTCGTATTTGGCAGCGTATGTTGAATATAACGCGCATCGATTTGTCGTTACACCACCAACGGCAACGAAGACACATTCAATTGAATATCGAATCCTGAATATGCAAAACTGTAAACACATTGGGATGGACCGGAAACGGAGTTGACACAGCGTTAACCCGAGGATGTGCGTTATATTTAGCAGCATATTCGGAGTACAACGCGCATCGATTTGTTGTCATATGTGCATTAGAAACGGAGATACGTGGAGTTTGAATATTTCTGACAAAATCCAGCAAAATTACAAATATACTGCATATTACAGGGATCAATGTCAACATAGCACAAACCTGGTGATGCGTACTATATTTGGCATCAAATGTGCGGTATAACGCGCATCGAATGGTCGGCATATCTGCAATAGATACTGATGTAGGTTGATATAAATATTTACGCCTAAATAAACAAAACTGGAATTACGTAGCATTTAACTGGGTCCCGATTTCATGTAGCTTAAACCGTATGATGTGCATTGTATTTGGCAGTAAATGTGGAATATAACGCGCATCTAATTGTCTGTAAATGCGCCGTAGAAACTGAGATACCTTGTTTTGAATATTTCATGCTGAATATGTAAAACTACAACTACTATGGGTTTGGCTATGTCCTGATTTTTCATAACTCAAAGCGGATATTGTGCCCCGCATTTGGCAGACGAAATGTTGTAGATCTTAGCGCTCCTCGTCGATGCCTCTGCGTTGTCGCAGATGGAGAATATTCTGCTTAATTCAGAGTTGTACAACTTGTACGATATGAAACAAATTCAAAGGGCTCCGACTATGGAAAGCAGTGAGGAGATCATAGAGGATAACGATTGTCAGAATAATGGAACAAACACCACGCCCTACTAGGATAAAGAAAAGGACGTTTCCGCAGTACCGAAAGTCTACAACCGCATGTACTGTGAAAAAAGATTCTACAATCAAACGGCGCTTCGTAGATATCAGCTGAATCACGCGAAGGAGCAACTACGTTGTCCTCGCAGTGGATTTCGATCACACAGTTTTGGATTTCTTCGTCGTCATTATATATACTTCCACGACGTCCATCGCAAACGATATATTTGTCGAATGCCAATGAAAAATGTTGAAGTAGTTACTTCAAAAGAAAAACTCTACATCAGGATTCGTTAAGAGAAAGGCGGTTGACAAATGTATTTGTGAATGTCTTGACGAAGTCAATAGTTTTTTCCTATGTAAACTAACAGCCGAAGGACGGACGACACTGTTTCGATCGGTTGCTAACCAAATTTTTTTGACAACACAATACTGTGGCACCTTGAAGCCATCGACAGGCAACGGTGACTTCTAGGATTTGTTCAGTTAGAGAGTAACACTGTTAGCATGCGGATCTGGATCAGCTCATATTTGTACTTTCACGTTTATATCTTAAATATATTCTTCCTATCTTATAATTTATCCACGCGTCTCTGTTCTATTCAACGAATAACCTCAACAGGTTATGGGCCCAGGGCTGTAAATTATAAGGTAGCAACGCAAAGTGAATAAATTGTTAAAGTGTTGTGCTAAGTGTAATTGATAGTGCTAAAATGGAATCAGCAAGTGTGAAGATCGAAATGTTACGTGGCGAAGAAAATTGGCTCCAGTGGCGTTTTGTCATGCGTATACTTTTGACGGAAGATGAAGACCTGATAAACGTATGTGAAGGGAATCTGCGTCATCCAGGTAAGAGCGCGGAGAAAGAAGTCGCCCGTCAGAGATTTTTGAAGGCAGATCGGTTAGCGCAGAAACTAATCGTGACCTCAGTAGGAAGCAAACCATTGGATCTTCTCTTATGTTGCACAACAGCACATGAAATGTGGAAGAAGTTGAATACGGTATATGACATGAAGTCAGATGAGAATCTAAATATGGTCCAGAAGCAGTTCTTCGATTTTAAATGGGAAGAATCTGAAAACGTGTCTTACAACTTATCAAAGTTGGAACTGATAGCGGCGAAAATGAAAGCCCTTGGGAGTGAAATTGGCGAAAAAATGCTAATAACGCGCATTCTATCGGTGTTACCAAATAAATTTGACCACTTTCACAGTGCG
Organism: Bombus balteatus; assembly: GCA_019201815.1. Classification (NCBI taxonomy): domain Eukaryota; kingdom Metazoa; phylum Arthropoda; class Insecta; order Hymenoptera; family Apidae; genus Bombus; species Bombus balteatus. Next base: position 32,148 of record JAFJHM010000126.1, on the reverse strand, counting down.
TGGGATTCGGTGGAAGAAGAAAAAAAGACCTTAGAGAGACTTAGTACCAGGCTGATGATGGAAGAAAACAGATGGAAGAAAGACGACCAGGAAACATCGGTGGCGCTGGTAACGAAAGGCAACAATTACAAAAGGGAAAAGCAAAAAGCAGTTAAACGAAAAACAAGGACCAAGTTGTTTCAACTGTGGAAAAGTTGGCCATCTAAAGAAGGATTGCTATAGATGCTTTATATGCAAAAAGAAAGGCCACACCAGCAAAAAATTGTTTTAAAAACAATAAAGGAAACAACAGTGGAGATAACCGGGAACCCAGAAAACAAAATCAAGATCACATCAGAATTGGCCTATTAGGAAGCACCTCGGCGATGCAAGCGGCAAATCATGATGTTTGGATAATCGACTCAGGAGCTACGGATCACATGACAGGACGACAAGAATGGTTCAGCGTCCTCGAAAAATTCGAGAACAGGATGAAGATAGAGATCGGCAATGGTACGTTCATGGATGCGTGCGGCAAAGGAAACATCGAAGTAGAGACTTTTGTGGACGGCAAATGGGTAGCATGTACAATGAATGATGTCTTGTATGTACCAGGTATGAAAAGAAATCTATTTTCCATTAGATCGGTCGCAAAGAGAGGCATAGATTTCTGTATTTTAGAGAAAGGGGAAAAATTGTATGTTTGTACAAAACCAGAAAATAATAGCAAGAGGTTCTAGTACCGGAAATTTATATAAGGTCGATATGCGAGTTATTTTACCGTCAGCTTGCAATTTTAGTAATAGAGCGGAGTCAAACGCGGACACGCTACAGTTATGGGACGAACGGCTAAGTTTACCGAAAATTGTCGAGCGCGAAGATGTGTGTGCACAGAGCGATAGAGCATGTACGTATGAGAGTGAGGAGAATGTGAGACAATTGAGAGATAGAGGTAAGATCAAACGAACCGATTTTTATGATAACCCAGTAACGTACGTAGCGGAAAAATTACCGGTGGACTTAAACGAAGCTCTTGCTGACTCTTCTTTGAAAGCTAAGGATTTAGTAACATTAAGAAAAGAGCTTGGTGATAAAGAAGTAGTCTTGAATGACATAAAGAATAAAGAGATTCAAATAAGAAAAATAGCGAAAAAATACAAGACTCAGTTTGAAGAACTGGCGAAAACAGTAGAAGAAGAAAAGAGTAAATTTGAAGAGTCTCGAATGTCGGGTAGTACTTCTGGAAATGAAGATGTTGGTCGTATATCTCAAGAACGTGAAGATCAATTACGAGAAGAAGGCAGGCAAGAATTGCGTCAAGCAAATCTAGAATTAACATCAAAGGTTGATGAATTATCTCGTCAAATGATAGTTGTACAAAATGAAGTAGAATCGTTAAAGAAAGAGATCGATACGATGAACAGGACACGCGTTGAGAAAGAAGAACGTGTTAGACGAGCATTAACGATAGCAAAAGTGTCAAAGAAGTATCAGAAGTAAAAGAAGCTGCGGGCAAAATGATCGGAAGAAGAAACGAAACGAATTAAACAACATGCCGATAAATTAGTAGCAAATGCAGAAGCTGTTATGAGAGAAACATTGGCAGCTTGCCGTACCGAATGTGAGGAAAGAGTAAAAAGAGTGATCGCTGATAGTGACGCGAAAATAAATGCTATGATCAGAGAGGCAAAGATTACTGGAGAGGAAGAAATGCGACTTACCGCGGAAAGGTATAAAGCGTGTTTAGCGCGAGTAGAAATGGAACGAACGGCATTAGAAGAGCAACTGGCAGATATATGTACAAAAGCGTTGCCAAAACCAAGATTTGAATACCTGAGACAAAAGTTAGGTATGAAAAGTAAAACAGATATTAAAAGGTAATTGTTTGTAACGATGTAGAGTTTTTGGGAGAGGGTGTTGAAGTAGTTCCTTCAAAAGAAAAACTCTACATCAGGATTCGTTAAGAGAAAGGCGGTTGACAAATGTGATTTGTGAAGGCGTCTTGACGAAGTCAATAGGTTTTTCTTATGTAAACTAACAGCCGAAGGACGGACGACACTGTTTCGATCGGTTGCCCAAAATTTTTTCAATTTGTACCGAAACACTATAACTGCATGTACCGTGAAAAAAATTCTACAATCAAACGGCGCTTCGTAGATATTAGCTCAATTACGCGAAGGAGCAACTACGTTGTTCCGCATGTGGATTTCGATCACACATTTTTGGATTTCTTCGTCGACATTTATATATACTTCCACGACGATCCATCGCAAACGTTATATTTGTCGAATGCCAATGAAAAAATAATTTTCTAATTCATTAATCCTAATTTATTAAAAAATAGAACTCCAAATGGACAAAAATACCCACACTCCCTTTACCTAACAGTCTTGAACATGAGTCCATAATAAAATAATCTGTGTTTTTGGACAATGATATTGCATCGAATCCGCGTTTGCATATACGGCTAATTGACCCCAACGTCAACGTGCAAAGACGCCCCTACAGGCTTAGCGAGGAAGAGCGAAGAATAGTACGCGAGAGAATAGGCGAATTATTTAGAGCAAAAATTGTAAGACCTAATTATTCGCCGTTCGCGAGCCCCATGTTACTCGTGAAGAAGAAGGATGGCACAGACATACTGTGTGTGGACTTCCGAGCGTTAAATAAATATACGTCGCGGATCGGTATCCCTTACTCCTTATTGCTGATCAAATCGCGAGATTGCGGAGTGCGAGATACTTCGTTAGCCTGGACATGGCCAGCGGATTTCACCAGATTCGCATTCATCCTAACTCGACGGAATATACAGAGTTCGTTACACCCGACGGTCAATACGAATACGTAAAGATGCCGTTTGGGTTGAAAAATGCACCAGCCGTTTTCCAGAGAGCCATTTTCAAAGCCTTAGGCGACCTCGCTTATTCGTATGTCGTTGTTTATTTGGGCGACGTTCTAATAATTGCCGACTCAATAGACCAAGCTCTAGAAAGGTTGCACATTGTGCTAAACACCCTCGTAAACGCCGGATTTTCTTTTAATTTCGCTAAATGTTCCTTTCTGAAGACGTCGGTACTTTATTTGGGATATGTAATTCGTAACGGAGAAGTTCGTCCAAACCCGGGAAAAATACAAGCTTTGAATTCTTTACCTGCACCGTCGACCGTCACACAGCTTAGGCAGTTTATTGGTTTGGCCTCTTATTTCCGAAAATTCATTCCTAAATTTTCTCAAGTGATGAAACCCTTGTATGCACTTACTTCTAGTAGCAAGCACATAACTAAAAAAGACATTATCTAAAAAAAGCAATGTATTCGCTTCCTACTCGACGACTATTAATAAATTACAATCGCATTTTGCTCCAACTCTATTGTGATTGTTTATCCTCAGAAGCATTCTCGAACTGTAATAATTGGTAATTAAGAAGAAGGTTTCGTATACCTGACCCGAGCATGGCGCGCACTAATCCGTCTGTCCCTTGAACAATGTTTCATACAGCAAACAAATTAACAGCTTTACCTGCCTGCTAACTAGGTTGGGGGCCTAAAAGTCTTAATCCACGTGGTAGTGGCAAACATGGAACACATTGGCCACTATATAAACTCGGCAACTAGCTCGGAGATTTCATTCCCAATTCGAATATCGAGTAGAACGTTTGAAAGTTCTTGACTCACTTTTGGAAGTACTACGAGTTCGAAAGTTCTTCACGTTTGGAACTGCTTCGCGATTGGAAGCGTCCTTATACATCTTCATCACACTTGGAGCAGCAAGTATTTCATTTCCTTCAAATGAATGTTTTGTTTAACAAAGGCAAGGAGTAATTCTATATCTCTCCTTAAATGAAATAGTTGTATAGTTGTATTTGGCAGCAAATGTGCGGTATAACGCGCATCCGTATGTCGCCATATCTGCATTAGATATGGATGTAGGTTTATTTGAGTATTTAAGCCAAATTAATATAACTGGAATTGCGTATCATTTGACTGGGTCCCGATTTGAAATAGCTCAAACCTGAAGATGTGCATTGCGTTTGGCAGTAAATGTTGAATATTGCGCGCATCTAATTGTCTGTAAATGCGCCATAGAAACTGAGATACGTTGGTTTCAATATTTCTCGCTGAATATGCAAAACTACAACAGCTATGGGTTTGACTGCTTCCTGATTTCACATTACTCAAACCGGATGTTGTTCCACGTATTTGGCAGCAAATGTAGAGTATAAAGCGCATCGATTCGTCGAAATACCACCAATAGCAGCGGAGATACGTTCAACTGCATTTGGAAGCATTAATATGAAAAGCTGTAATGACATTGGATTTGACCGGAAACAGAGTTGATACGGCGTAAGCACCAGGATGTGCACCGTATTTGGCAGTAAATGTGGAATATAACGCGCATCTTATTGTCTGTAAATGCGCCATAGAAACTGAGATACGTTGCTTTGAATATTTAATGCTGAATATGCAAAACTGCAACTACGCTGGATTTGACAGGATACAGATTTGACATAGCTGAAACCGGATGATGGGCACCGTAATTGGCAGCAAATGTGGAGTATAACGCGCATCGATATGTCGCCATATCTGCAATAGAAACGGATGTAGGTTGACTTGAAAATTTAAGCCTAAATAAACGAAACTGGAATTACGTAGCATTTGACTGGGTCCGAATTGATGTAGCTTAAACCGGATGATGTGCATTGTATTTGGCAGTAAATGTGGAATATAACTCGCATCGCATTAGCGACATATCTGCAATAGTGCGGAGATACGTTGCTTTGAATATTTGAGCATGAGTATGCAAAACCGCAATGACAAAGCATTTGACAGGGACCAGAGATGAAATAGCGCAAAGTGAAAGTTGTGCCTCCTATTTGGCAGCGAATGTTGAATGTAACGCGCATAGATTTGTCGACACGCCACCAATAGCAGCGAAGATACCTTCAATTGAATATTGAAGCCTGATTATGCAAAACTGTAATAACATTGGAATGGACGGGAAACAGAGTTGACACAGCGTTAACACGAGAATGTGCGCTATATTCAGCAGCAAATTAGGAGTACAACGCGCATCGAATTGTCGGCATATCTGCAATAGAAACGGAGATACGTTGGTTTGAATATTTAGGCTTGAATATGCAAAACTGCAAATGCGCTGTATTGGACTGGGCCCCGATTTGACATAGCTTAAACCTGATGATGTGCACCGTATTCGATAGTAAGTGTGGAGTATAATGAGCATCGAATTATGGCCGTGTCTTCTATAGAAACGGATACACGTTTATTAGAATATGTAAGCATGAATATGCAAAACTGCAATGACACAGCATTTGACAGGGACCAGAGATGAAATAGCGCAAAGCGGAAGTTGTGCCTCGTGTTTGGCAGCAAATGTGGAATATAACTCCTATCGTAATTGCAACATATCTACAAAGAACGGAGATACGTTGCTTTAAGTATTTACGCATGAATATGCAAAACTGTAATGGCAAAGCATTTGACAGAGACCAGTGATTAAATAACACATACCGGAAATTGTGCCTCGTATTTGGCAGCGTATGTTGAATATAACGCGCATCGATTTGTCGTTACACCACCAACGGCAGCGAAGACACATTCAATTGAATATCGAATCCTGAATATGCAAAACTGTAAACACATTGGGATGGACCGGAAACGGAGTTGACACAGCGTTAACCCGAGGATGTGCGTTATATTTAGCAGCATATTCGGAGTACAACGCGCAGCGATTTGTCGTCATATCTGCATCAGAAACAGAGATACGTGAAGTTGAATATTTCAGACAGAATCCGCGAAACTACAATTACACTGCATATCACAGGGATCAAAGACGACATAGCACAAACCGGCGGACCTGCAATGTATTTGGCAGCAAATGTGGAGTATAACGAATATCGAATTGTCGCCATATCTGCAATTGAAGCGGAGATACGTTGATTTGAATATTTAAGCCTGAAAATGCAAATCTGTAGTGACATGGGATTTGACCGTGAACGGAGTTGACACAAAGTAAACACGAGGATGTGCACTGTATTTGGCTGCTAATGTGGAATATAACTCGCAATGTATTGTCGACATGTCTGCTGTGCAATCGTAGATACGTTAATTTGAATATGTGACGCTTTGTAAACAATATTACATATACGCTGAATTTGTCAGGAACTAGAGTCGATATAGCACAAACAGGCTGATGTGTACTATATTTGGCAGCAAGTGTGCGGTATAACGCGCATCGAATTGTCGGCATATCTGCAATAGAAACGGAGGGTCGTTGAATTGAATATTTAAATCTGTGCTAGGAAGATGATACATTTACACTGTACATGAGAATGTGTATGTAAGCGTCGAAGGGCGTCCAGGCCTTAGTCGGGACAAAAGACGTTAGTTGTTTAGAAGCATTTGAAAGAGTCGGTTGACACCAAGCGTGCGCACAAGTAGGTCTTCGAGGTCGTAAGACTATAATATATATGTATAGCTGTTGTGTCTAAATAAAGGAATTTATTTGTATTTCCGAATTCTCTCTACACCTTAACAGTCTGAAAATGCAAAACTGCAATTACGCTTGATATGACTAGATCCAGATTTGACATAGCTGTATCCGGATGATGAGCACTGAATTTGGCAGCAAATGTGAAGTATATCGCGCATCCGTATGTCGCCATATCTGCATTAGAAACGGATGTAGCTTGATATGAATATTTACGCCTAAATAAACGAAACTGGAATTACGTAGGATTTGACTGGATCCCGATTTGATGTAGCTTAAACCGTATGATGTGCATTGTATTTGGCAGTAAATGTGGAATATAACGCGCATCTTATTGTCTGTAAATGCGCCATAGAAACTGAGATACGTTGCTTTGAATATTTAATGCTGAATATGCAAAACTGCAACTACGCTAGATTTGACTGGATACAGATTTGACATAGCTGAAACCGGATGATGGGCACCGTAATTGGCAGCAAATGTGGAGTATAACGCGCATCGATATGTCGCCATATCTGCAATAGAAACGGATGTAGGTTGACTTGAAAATTTAAGCCTAAATAAACGAAACTGGAATTACGTAGCATTTGACTGGGTCCGAATTGATATAGCTTAAACCGGATGATGTGCATTGTATTTGGCAGTAAATGTGGAATATAACTCGCATCGCATTAGCGACATATCTGCAATAGTGCGGAGATACGTTGCTTTGAATATTTGAGCATGAGTATGCAAAACCGCAATGACAAAGCATTTGACAGGGACCAGAGATGAAATAGCGCAAAGTGAAAGTTGTGCCTCCTATTTGGCAGCGAATGTTGAATGTAGCGCGCATAGATTTGTCGACACGCCACCAATAGCAGCGAAGATACCTTCAATTGAATATTGAAGCCTGATTATGCAAAACTGTAATAACATTGGAATGGACGGGAAACAGAGTTGACACAGCGTTAACACGAGAATGTGCGCTATATTCAGCAGCAAATTAGGAGTACAACGCGCATCGAATTGTCGGCATATCTGCATTAGAAGCAGAGATTCGTGGAGTTGAATATTTAAGACAGAATTCGCAAAACTGCAATTATGCTGGATTTTATTGGGTCCAGTGTTGACATAACGCGAACCGGGTTATGTGCGCTACATTTGGCAGCAATTGAGGAGTACATCTCGCATCTAACTAGCGACAAATCTCCAATTGCAGCGGTGATACGTTGTATTTGATATTCAATAGTGGGCCTGTTACGATAATGATAGTATTCCACTTTGACCGAAAGAATGAAACGCATTACACGACTCAGTGTCAAAGTAAGTTACATTGCCGATATTTCGTCAGAAAATTAGCGCGTCTGAAATAAATTGTCGTCTCAATGAAACCATTTTATTTGAAGCTTTAGGCTACAGTTCTGAATCATTTTCGCCGGACAAGACCGTTTCAAGTACTCGCAAAAGCCAGCAGTCAAATTAAGGTACAAACTATCAATTAGAGTCTAATACATTTTAGTGGTCCAACATCGATGGGACGATTTCGCATCGAAATTTTTTGAGGACCACGTAACCTTCTAACGTCGACCGCCGCGCGAGCAGCGGATAAGCTTGCTTCGTGCCCTAGGTTCCTCTCACCACGTACTCTACTTCTTGCTTCTTGGTTGGCAGCTTTAGCGGCTGCTGGTCCGAGAAACTGCATCCTGACCCGCTTTCTCGTATGTCGGATGTGACGTCTTGCTCTCCGCCGTAGGCACTTGTCGGATCTACATACGTTGAACCATTTGCGCGAGACAAGCGCGGCGCTCTGCAGGGACGAGGGATCTAATTTTCGAAGTATCAAGTGCGAAACCTCCAGTGGTAGTTCGGAAATGATATCCACCTTTCTTGGCACGTACGAACCAACGACGCGTAATAGAGATCTAAAAAACTCCATGTTGCTTCTACTGTTGCTGGAGCACAACTGACGGTCTGGCTGAGAATGGAGCCTTATATATGTGCTGCTCGTCACGGTACACTGCGATTTCCGGTTCCGGGTGAGAATGCTGGTCAGTCAGAATCGATCGCGTGTGCATATATATATATATATATATATATATATGTCGGCTTCACATTATGATTAGGGTTAGGGGCGTAAAACGAATCTTCATTTGGAATATGCGTTGTTGTTATGCAATAGAGGAGATATTTACTTTAATAGTCGATATTTAATTTCATACTCGAGAAGCTAATGGTAATGATCCTAGGTTCATTAACGAACACGCGGTCAAAGCGATAACAGAATGCACTTTCTTCCAAAGTCCAAGTTGTACCCAACTTCCTTGTCTACGACACATGTATTACTCAACTCACTCTTTGTCAAAACATAGAATAACCACCGAACGTAAAGACGCTACGTAACTCGCTTACGTGACCACACGAGAGAATGACTTTCCGGCACGATGATGCTGCAAGGGAAAGCTATGATGGCTGTGTCTAAGGGCACGAGATCGTCGGTTTCGTGGAGAAAAGCCTTCCTTATGAAAGTGAGGGAAATTGACGTTACTGTTAATTGATCAGTTTCCATGTTGGTGGTTAGAGCAGGATGCTAGCCGCCCTTGAGGGAAAGTTCCTAACGAGAAGCGTCGTTCGTGAGAAAAATAGATTTCTCCTATCTTCCCGTAGTTGTGACAGAGACTGCTTGTCTGCTTGAAGGACTTTAGTTAACTAAATCGTAAGATTTATAACAGGTCCTCAGGCTAACTGAACATGTACTGCGGAGATGCATCGACATCTGGTAATTATCTTACCCGAAGAATGGGGTCTGCGTGTGGTGAGCCACGGGACTGAAACCGTTGGAACGTTTCCTGTTGAGTGCCGCTACAACTATTTCTTTTAAGGAGAGATATAGAATTACTCCATGCCTTTGTTAGACAAAACGTTCATCCCTTGACCGCGGCTACGTTCGGCGACTGGTTGTCGCCTCGAGCCCAAGCTCACTATCACAAATCTCGAACAAATACAATCGGATTGAATGACGGCAATTGCTTAATTACGGCTTTGGTAGAATCTAGATTACAGTATTAAGGAGTTTTCCCAAAGTTCCAATAGGATGGCTCCGGTGTCCTTCCATTTCCGACATATATATCTGTCGGAGATGAAAGGAAAAACCGGAGCCCTCCGTTTGCAATTTTGGGAAGAGTCCTCTAATGCTTTAGCTTAGATCTTATCATAGTTGTAATTGTTCGAAATTTGTGATAGCGAAATAGGGTTCGAGGTGACAACTGGTCGCCGCACGTAGCCACGGCCACGGGATAAACGTTTTGCCTGACGAAGGTGTGGAACGGTTGTATGGTTTTTCCTAGAAATGTGATTGTGGCGGCATACGGCCTCAAGAACGAGCCTGGCCACATAGGATTGTATTTTGGAGGTGTCGATATAATGGGACACACGTTGTATTAAGAATCAAACTCCAGACAGTGGTTGCCTAGCAACGGCGCTTGGAACTCTCTCGATGCTTCCAACGAGTATACAACAAACTTTTGGCGGAAGTTGCCTAGCAACGGCGCTTGGAACCTTCTCGATGCATCCAGCGAGCATATAACAAATGAAACGCATTCGTACAGGGAGAAAGAATTTCATCAGTTTAGGCTTTCGTGTGATCGCCTTGAAGAGTGACATATCGAGCAGTATACCGAGCGTCTCAGTATTCGTATTTTTGGTGTCTAAAATTATTCTACGCATAGTAAAGGGTTATCCCGTTGGCCGTGGATTCGTTTGAACACAAGCACTTTGTTAATCGCATTCATTTAACAGATTATTCGTTAATTTCATTATCCTGTAAACTTATTAATCATAAAACATATTATTCGTTAATCATATTATCCATTAGTCTTATTATTCGTTAGTCTTATTGTTTGTTAGTCATATTATTCGTGTTACTTATTACTTGTTAAGCTTATTATTCATTAGACTCAATATTCATCATAGTTTGTAAAATCTTGCATATACGCGTAAATATAATCCCCGCTTTGTAAAACGATGGCGAATTCAAACGAAGAAGCGTTACGTGCCCTAAACTCTAATGTAACTCCGACATATCTAATGAATTCGTGCTCATTCGCGCTTGTACTGACCGGGTAGAAAGCGACCAAGTTGAATCTTGAATACTGTGTATCTAAGGGCATTGCGGAATCTGTCTTGTGCATTCATGTACACATTGCCTTCGCTCAGAAAAGGATTTTCATCGGAAAAATCGATAAGCGGTGAATCAATTCACAACAATATATCACAATTGAAATAATGCTAATCGAGTGTGTAAGGAATCAGAACTAAGTCACTGTTGACAATTGTCGTAATGGCAGTGAATAATTCTCAGTGACCGAAGGGGAATGAAGAGCTGCAACAATTTAGTGCTGATTTGTACGAACCATGCAGCACCTACAACCGAATCTCTACCGTACAATTGGTCTGTACATTACCTAGCACGTGCCTCTAATGCCCGATTTACATATAGGCTGTGGCCGCCTTACCACAATATTGGTTGAAGACTTTTACTGTGTAAAGAATCTACACCGCAACGTTAAAATAGCCTCGCTTTCATTGCACTGATACAGTTATTTGCATGATAAAGGCGTGCCAAAACCTGTTATGCATTAAGTTACAGCTGTCGCAGGGAAGCTATGAAACTCGTAAATGTAGATACCTAGATTTCACCTAAAATATCGTGGCCCATTGTAAGACACGTACTGTAATGCCAGGGATAGTTACGTTGCAATAGTTGAAGAATGGGTCTACAACACGTAGACGACATTCATTTTCTTCCCCTACGAGATCTGAAGAGATAAAGAGAAGGACAAGAAATTACATATTATTATTAACAGATATAACATAATAATAGACAGAGAAAATGATTATGAATGGTTGCTCCCAGGTTATAATAGAATTTTCGCAGTACTGTTAGTTCCAAGGTATCTTCCTAGAATTCTTATATCCAATATTGGAATTCCAATATCGCACCGCTTCAGATTTGCCTCTTTATTCAGCTTTCATTCGACACAATGCTTCAATTAAACTTTCTTTACTCCACTCAGCTCCAAGATAAGTGTTAATCCTTCTTTTATACTGAGCCTATATCTTGAGATTAACACGAACATGAAATGAGAGGAAACGAGAAAAATAGTATATACAAATGTGATTGTATTACGAAGCGTATCATTAACAATTAAAAAATTTGCCTTGTGATGTTTTGGCCACGTTATCTATGTTAAAAGCACCCTTCCTGTATTTGGAAATATAAGAGCGGCAATTTAATCGATTTAGCTTCTGCTGATACAGTGTGGAATCACTTTCGACTAAAGGTGCGACATCTGTCCTAAACACGCGTAAAGTGGAAAATTTGAACATTCATGGTATCTGTCACTGTGTAGCTGCATGCCATTTTTTGACGGGTGTGACGCAGAAATTGTTCAGCAATCGGAAAAAGAACAACCGCATTCCTCCAAATGAAACAAGACATTTCTTAATACAATAATTGATCTGGCATTGCGTGCCCTATAAGTACTTATTAACATATCCATAGGGTATCTAGAAAGTACCAATAGCGGGGAGACAAAATCCTTGAAGGCGTTGAAGAGCAAGACGAGCGTAATGCACTTCAAATTATCGTCATACCTGTAGTTGCGTGGAATTGAATATTTCAACCTAAATTAAAAAAAACCGCATATACGCTGGATTTGACAGTGACCATAGGTGCCATAGCTTAAATCGGATCACGTGCACTGTATTTGGCAGCAAATGTGGAAGAAAACGCACATCGCAATTCGACATACCGGCAATAGAAGCGGAGATACGTTTCTTTGAATATTTAGGTATGAATATACATAACTGCAATTACACTGGTTTTGACAAGGACCATAGTTGACATGGCACCAACCGGCTGAATAGCGTTCCATTTTGTAGCAAATTTGGAGCATAACGCGCATCGAATTCTCGACACACAGCTCATAGCAGCGGAGATACATTCTACTAAATATATAAACCTAAATATGAAAAACTGCAACCATGCAGGATTTGACTTGGCCCAGAGTGAACGTAAAGCTAACTGGCTGGTGTGCGCTGCATTTGGGAAGATATGTGGAGCACAAGGCACATCGAATTGTCCACATATCTGGAGTAGAAACGGAGATACGTTGGTTTGAATATTTAAGCCTGAGCAAGCAAGATTGCAATTACGCTGAAATTGTCGGGCACCGGAGTTGACATATCGTAAACCGGATGTTGCGCACTGGACATGGCATCAGATATGAAATATAACGCGCATCTAAATGTCAACATATCTGCAATAGAAACGGAAGTACGTGTTTATGAATATATCAGCCTGATTACGCAAAGCTGCAATTACGTTGGATTTGTCAATGGCCACAGTTTACATAGCGCAAACTAGCTGATGAGCAATGCATTTAAGAGCAAATGTGGAGTACAACGCGCATCGAATTGTCGACTTATCTGCATTAGAAACGGAAATAAGTTTTTTGATTATTCAAGCCTGAATATGCGGAACTGCAACTACGCTGGGTTTGACTGGCTCCGGATTTGACATAGACGGAACCGGATGATGAGCAATGTATTTGGCAGCAAATTTGGAGCATAACTCGCATCCGTATGTCGCCATATCTGCATTAGAAATGGATGTAGGCGGAAATACTTTGCTTTGAATATTTAAGCATTAATATGCAAAACTGCAAAGACAAAGCATTTGACAGAGACAAGAGATGAAATAGTACAAACCGGAAATTGTGCCTCCTATTTGGCAGCATATGTTGAGTATAAAGCGCATCGATTCGTCGACATACCACCTATAGCAGCGGAGATACGTTCAATTGTATTTTGAAGCATTTATATGAAAATCTGTAATGACATTGGATTTGACCGGAAACTGAGTTGATACAGCGTAAACACGAGGATGTGCACTGTATTTGGAAGCAAATGTGGAATATAACTCGCAATGTATTGTCGACATGTCTGCTATGCAAACGGAGATACGTTAATTTGAATATGTGACACTTTGTAAACAAAATTACATATACGCTGAATTTGTCAGGAACTAGAGTCGACATAGCACAAACCGGCTGATGTGTACTATATTTGGCAGCAAATGTGCGGTATAACGTGCAACGAATTGTCGGCATATCTGCAATAGAAACGGAGGTCGTTGAATTGAATATTTAAGTCTGTGTTAGGAAGGTGATACATTTACACTGTATGTGATGTGTATGTAAGCGTGAAGGGCGTCCAGGCCTTAGTTGAAAAGAGTTAGTTGTTTAGAAGCATTTGAAAGAGTCGGTTGACAACAAGCGTGCGCACAAGTAGGTCTTCGAGGTTGTAAGACTATAATATATATGTATAGCTGTTGTGTCTAAATAAAGGAATTTATTTGTATTTCCGAATTTCTACATTAACAGTCTGAAAATGCAAAACTGCAATTACGCTAGATTTGACTAGATCCAGATTTGACATAGCTGAAACCGGATGATGGGCACCGAATTTGGCAGCAAATGTGAAGTATAACGCGCATCCGTATGTCGCCATATCTGCAATAGAAACGGATGTAGGTTGATTTGAATATTTACGCCTAAATAAACGAAACTGGAATTACGTAGCATTTGACTGGGTCCGATTTGATGTAGCTTAAACCGTATGATGTGCATTGTATTTGGCAGTAAATGTGGAATATAACGCGCATCGCATTGTCGGCAAATGCGCCATAGAAACGGAGATACGTTGCTTTGAATATTTAATGCATGAGTATGCAAAACTACAAATACAATGCATTTGACAGTGTCCAGATTTTACATAACACAAAGCGGAAGTTGTGCCCCTATTTGGCAGCGAATGTTGATTATAACGCGCATCGATTTGTCGACACACCAGCAATAGCAGCGAAGATACCTTCATTTGAATATTGAAGCCTGATTATGCAAAACTGTAATAACATTGTATTGGACGGGGAACAGAGTTGACACAGCGTTAAACCGAGAATGTGCGCTATATTCAGCAGCAAATTAGAGTACAACGCGCATCGAATTGTCGTCATATCTGCATTAGAAGCAGAGATTCGTGTAGTTGAATATTTAAGACAGAATTTGCAAAACTGCAATTATGCTGGATTTTATTGGGTCCAGTGTTGACATAACGCAAACCGGGTTATGTGCTACGTATTTGGCAGCAATTGAGGAGTACATCTCGCATCTAACTAGCGACAAATCTCCAATTGCAGCGGTGATACGTTGTATTTGGATATTCACGCGTGAGTAGGCAAAACTGTAATGATAATAGTCCACTTTGACGGAACAGAATGAAATGACATTACACCGGACTCAGTGTCCTCGTATTGGCAACGTAAGTTAAATATAACGCGCACGATTTTCGTCAGAAAATTAGGCGTCGGAAATAAATTCATTCAATATCAAACCAATTTATTTGAACTTTAGGCTACATTCTGAATCATTTTCGCCGGAAAGACGTTGACACAAGTTAACCTGTGTGGTAATATCCAGCAGTCAAATTAAGGTACAACACTATCAATTAGTGTCTATTACATTAGTAACATAATGTTTAATATTTTTGAGGACCACGTAACCTTCTAAGTCGACTGCCGCGCGAGCAGCGGATAAGCTTGCTTCGTGCCCTAGGTTCCTCTCACCACGTAATTCTTACTTTGTTTGGCAGCTTTAGCGGCTGCTGGTCCGAGAAACTGCATCCTGACCCGCTTTCTGTATGTCGGATGTGACGTCTTCTCTCTGCCGTGTAGACACTTGTCGGATCTACATACGTTGAACCATTTGCGCGAGACAAGCGCGGCGCTCTGGCAGGACGAGGGGATCTAATTTTCCCGAAGTATCAAGTGCGAAACCTCCAGTGGTAGTTCGGAAATGATATCCACCTTGCTTGGCACGTACAAACCAACGACGCGTAATAGAGATCTAAAAAACTCCATGTTGCTTCTACTGTCTGCTCAAGCACAACTGACGGTCTGGCTGGAGAATGTGTATATATTGCTGCTCGTCACTACACTGCGATTTCCGGTTCCCGGTGAGTGTGCTGGTCAGTCAGAATCGACCGTGCGTTGTATTTCATATATATATATTTTATATTATATATATTCGCAGATGAAAAGAACACCGGAACCTCTCCTCGGAACCTCGGAAAACACCGTAACATTGTAATATAAAGTCTAGCGTAGCCGTAATTTGACAAATTTCGTCGCCTAACCAAATTACATCTGTTTGAGATTTATGATAGTGAACTTAGGCTCGAGGCGACAACCAGTCGCCGAACTTAGCCGCGGTCAAGGGATGAACGTTTTTCCAACAAAGGCATAGAAGTAATTTTTAGAGCCCTTCTTAAAAAAAGGAAATAGTTGTAGCGACATTCGACAGTGAACATCTTGACGGTCTCTGTTCCGTGACTCGCCACACGCAGATTCTATTCTTCGAGTAAGATGATTACCAGATGTCGATGCGTCTCCACAGTACATGTGCAGCTAGCCGGAGGACCCGCTATAAATCTTAGGATTTAGCTAAAGTCCTTCAAACGGACAAACAGTCTTTGTTCCAGCTATGGTAAGTTAAGAGGAATCAGTTTTTCTCACGAACGACGATTCCCGCTAGCAACTTCTTATGGGCGGCTGGCACCCTTCCCAACCATCGACAGGGAAATTGACCAATTAACAGTTACGTCAATTTCCCTCACTCTTCGAGCGAATACTCTTCTCCACGAATCCGATGACCGCGTGTCCTTAGACACACCCCATATAGTTTTCCTCGGTGGCATCACCGAGACTGAGATTCTTTCTCTTGTGCGATCTCTTTGACGAAAAGAATACTGCCTTTACGATCAGTGAATATAGTGTCTGTCTTGAACTTTGCGAGTACGCACTACTATCATCCCGTTGACCGCGGATTCGTTACGAACCTAAGTCCATCGTCACTAGTGCTCCGAGGGCGCAACCACTGCGATTACTTGTAAACCCGTTGTATCAAGACTTGTGTTAATAAATTATACGTTGTACCTCAACAATGGCAAATGCCCGTGAAGGCTCATCAAGCGCCTGCAGCCCCAATCCTACCACTAACCCGACATCAGAAGTGGGATCGAGTCCATGTATAACCATGGAACAATTCATGAGAATCGTGGACCGGTTATCTCAGCCGAGGGAGCAAAGACCGAGTACGGAACCTAAGGATGTAACGTTACCACGTTTTGACCCTGAAGGCGCGGGCGCCGATCCATCCGCGTGGTGCTCATATGTCGATGTGATTTTGAAAGACTACCCGATACAAGATAGTGCGTTACTTTCTGCTCTAAATCGCGCCCTAAAGGGTTCTGCTGCGCATTGGCTTTCACAAATAGTGCGCGGTGAAAAGTTTACCTGGCCAACGTTTAAGGAACAATTCCTTTCGCGTTTTGGTGGCAGAGAGACAGCCGCCTCGGCGTTAATAAGGATATCCACAGAACGACCGTCGGAGACCGAATCTTCAGGGGCTTTTGGTAGCCGCCTCCGTTCCATGCTGCAGATGAAGTTGCAAGATCTAACGATGCCCGAAGTGATCAATGCCCTCGCCCTTTATATGCTAAGTTCACAAGATCAACGCTTTCGACGACTAACGCTCGCGAATAATATCAAGACGATTTCCGGTTCCGGGTGAGAATGCTGGTCAGTCAGAATCGATCGCGTGTATATATATATATATATATATATATATATATATATGTCGAAGTGTCGTCAGGATTTCGGGCGCAAGATGATTCTTCGTTTAAATGAGACATCTTTTGCACAACAAGGTTTATATTTACACGAACGCTAATATTTTACAAATGAAACATAAAACGTGAACAACGATAAATTAATCAAACGCACAACAAATCAAACGTAACTTTAACATATAATGTATTATACGATAAACTAAATTATTGAACAATAAATCTAACGAGGTTTAACTAGAAACTTGGGTTCAGAAACGAATCCACGGTCAACGGAAACTCTTTAACAATAGCTTGTGTTCTCAATCGCACAAACACGTTCGCTCAGCAGCAGGGTATCTTTTAGACTGCCTGACTGTCGATATTCGTAAACTCTCCAAGGAAACCCAAAAGAATAAAAGGCCGTTACAGACTCATTTGTCAATTACGCACTGATCAGAGTTATCCACGAAATACCAAACACCGTTACTAGGCAATCCCGCATCAAGCCGACATTACTCTTGGCCGGGGCTTGCTTGTTAATACAGTGTGTCCCACAACATCAGTACTCCTTCTGTTAGATACAACATCCATCCCGTGACCGTGGCTACGTTCGGCGACCAGTCATGTCACCTCGAGCCCAAGTATTGTAGATCTTCTCAAAGAAATGCCCGATGTCACTACTTCTCCGACACGGCCATCCTGACAATCACCCGTCCTCGGGTGAATCTAAAATATTCGGTTTTCTTAACATTAGACTCGATACCTCCAATAATATTTACAATTTAACCAAACATTCCAATAAGCCAAGGGTCCAACTCAACAACAAAGATTCCGATTAAATGTACATCAACAAACCAAAACAACAATTAATAATACCATTCCTTCCACAAAGTACTAGTTGCATCCTCTCTCCAGTTACAAAATTACCAGTCAATAGCCAGCTCAACCTTCAACACAGCCTTTCACCATTACACATTACAGCATTACACTTGACGCATAAGGTTACACCAAATTACGTCTCATCACACACTGGACATGTGTGAAAACTCTGAACCGCTCCACATCCCCACATTGGGCGCGTGTGAAAGCACTGAATCGCTCCACAACACCACACTGGGCGCTTGTGAAAGCACTGAACTTCTTCACAACACCACACTGGGCGTGTGTGAAAACACCAAATCGCTACACAACACCACACTGGGCGCGTGTGAAAACACCAAATCGCTTCACAACACCACACTGGGCACGTGTGAAAGCACCAAATCGCTTCACAACACCACACTGGGCACGTGTGAAAGCACCAAATCGCTTCACAACACCACACTGGGCGCTTGTGAAAGCACAAAACCAAATGCCAAAGTCATAGTGTCAATGCTCCTCCGTAATCGGTGAAGACAAACCATCACTAACACTGCCATTATCATCACTACACACATCCAACTCATCAGGGATGCAACTATCAGGCATCTTCCTTAACTTATCATGGCTGTACTTATACGATCGTTTACCATCCAGCGTTTTCAAAACATATCTATCACCTTCCAAAATCTCTGCTATTACGAATGGACCCCTGAACTTAGGATCTAATTTGGTTTTGATTTCTTTCTTCATTTTTACGTAACACAAAATCGCCTAAACTAAATCTAACCACTTTAGCCTTGTTCTTATCAAACCTTTCCTTATCGTACTTAGCATTTTTCTCTATATTTTGTATTGCCCGTTGTCTTACACTGGAGATATCCACTTCCCTTTCCTCAATGTCATCAGGCAACAACAAACCGTAAGGCCTTGCTGTTTTTCCGATTAATAGCTCCAAAAGGACTCGACTTAGTCACACGATTGGTAGTGCAATTTAAAAGCCAATTGTATCTCACCAATCGCATCCTGCCAAGATCGCCCGGTCGTTTCTACAGTAGTAAACATGTTCTTAAGGGTGCCCATAACACGTTCTACTTGCCCATTTGCCCTACTAGCACCAGTAGCTATCAAATGGAGTTTAATATGCTTACCTAAACAAAAATCTCGAAATTCTTTGCCCGTAAAACACCTACCCTGATCTGCTGATTACCCGGCAAGGACTGCCAAACAAAAATATTGCAGATTTAAGCGCTTCAACAGTACTAGAAGAATCTATCTTACGGGTATGATACAAGTACACAAATTTTGTAAAAGCATCAACCAAAACGATAACGTATTCTTTTAAATCGCTTTTTCCACTCAACTTCCCCGTTATATCCATGTGCACAGTATGCCACGGTATGCTGGTCTTAGGAATAGGATGCAGTTCAGCTTGTGATTTGCCTGAACTCACTTTTAGAAACCTGACAAGCATGACAATTCTCAACGAATTTGCGAACATACTTCGCCATTCCCTCGAACCAGTAATACTCGTACAGTTTTTCAAGCGTCTTCTCCCATCCTAAGTGCATGATGGACTGATGCACATGATTAATGACGGACCATCTAAACCCCCTAGGAACAATAGGTAAACAGAGAGTCTTGCCTCCCTCTGTATCCTACGATAAAGAGTACCGGACCGTAGTTCGTACGTGCATGCAATGTCTTCTGCGAGCTCACCATTTTGCAACTTTGTAACAATTTCCAAAATTTGAGGATCACGACGCTGTTCTGCTAACAACCAACCTTCGGAAATTTCTGCCAAATTTACTTCTTTTTCTTTATTTTGTTAATTTTAGTATGTTCAATGGTTATAGGATTCCGCGAAAAGAAATCTACATGAGCCATCCGTTTACCCTCTCGATACACAATGTTGAAATTAAAGGTTTGTAAGTAAGCCCACCACCTGTGAACCCTATCATTTAAATTCACCTTATTACTGGACGCCTTCAGAGAATTGCAATCGGTAACAACAAGAAATTCTCGCCCATGCAAGTAGTGACGGAAATGCTTAACAGCATTCACGACAGCTAACGTTTCCAATTCGTATGAATGGTACCGAGATTCTGCAGGACTAGTCCTTTTACTATAATACTCCACTACCCTATTCGCACCTTCAACTCTTTGCATCAAAATAGCTCCATAACCATCCATACTAGCATCTGTATGCAGCTCAATTGGAAATTTTGGATCGAATATTATCAACACCGGCGCATCGGTCAGAATGGAAATTATTTTTTGCCTAATTTTTTCGTGCCTATCCATCCAATCTATGCTCTTATTACTGGAAGTGAGTGCATACAATGGTTTCATTATTTGCGAGAATTTTGGGACAAATTTCCGAAAATAAGATGCCAAACCAATAAACTGCCTAAGTTGTGTGACAGTCGTCGGAGCGGGCAAAGAACTTAAAGCCTTTATTTTGCCCGGATTAGGGCGTACCTCCCCGTTTTGAATCACATAACCCAAATAGAGAATTGTTGTTTTAAGAAAAGAACATTTAGTGAAATTTAAAGAAAATCCAGCGTTCACAAGAGTTTTCAACACAACATCTAATCTTTCCAAAGCTTGGTCCACCGAGTCAGCAACAACCAAAAACATCGTCCAGATAAACGACAACATACGAGTAGGCAAGATCCCCCAAGGCCTTGAAAATGGCTCTCTGAAAAACAGAAGGCGCATTTTTCAATCCAAACGGCATCGTTAGATACTCGTACTGTCCATCGGGAGTAACAAACGCTGTAAACTCCACAGAATCTGGATGTATAGGGATTTGATGAAATCCACTGGCCATGTCCAAACTAATGAAGTATTTAGCCTGCTTCAACCTCGCGATCTGATCCGCAATAAGCGGAAGAGGAAACCGATCCGCTACCGTATTTTTATTTAATCCCCGGTAATCCACACACAACCTTTCTGAACCATCTTTCTTTTTAACAAGTAATATTGGGCTGGCAAAAGGAGAATTACTGGGCCGAACAATTTTTGCCTCGATTAATTTATTTATCCTCTCACGCACAAGTCTACGCTCTTCCTCACTAAGTCTGTAAGGACTTCTTTGAACTGTAACATTAGGATCAATCAATCGTATCTCCATCTGACCTGTACTTACACGAGCACGAGGAAAACCGGTAATAAACGAATCTTTAAATTTTCTTAAAATAGAAATCAACCGACTTTTATCGTCCCCTACAACATCAGTGTCAACCTCATCAATATTAATCTCATTTTCAGTAACTCTATTACACGCACTGATTACCTTTGTTCTACTAAAAGCAACGCTGTTCTGAGTAACATTTACATCAAATCCTTGGCTCAAAATTTCACGACCAATCATAATATTGTATTTTAAATTATTATCAGCAAGGACATGGAAAACTATCTCCAATGCAAGTCCGTTAATACATACAACGGACAAAATTTGCAATGTACTTTTAACGCAAGTATTTCCTATACCTCGCAAAACCACTGTTTTAACTATTCTTTTCCCAGAAAATTTTAAAGCTACAGATTCCTTAATTAGCGAACACTCAGCTCCGGAATCAAAATAAAATGGAAACGACTCACCCAGATGAGTTAGTGTTCCCATCGAAGCTTCTATAACGCAAGAGTCGACCCGACGTTCATTATTGGTATTATAATTTCCCTTCAGTGTGCTGCTGTCTTTTTCCCTTTCGCAACGTTGGACAGTTAGACGCAATATGTCCCTCCTCTCGACACTTGAAGCACGTCACCACCTTTGATGATGCAGCCGCCTGGTTACCTCCCGAACTTCGTACATTCTTCTGTTTCCCATTTTTACTCTTCCATGACACTCCGCCATTTTATGTCCGAGATTACCACAATTATGACATTTAATCCGGGAGTCGAAAATCTTAAGCCGTTTCACCTCAGGACCCGTTGATGAGTTGTCAAACAAGGACGCTGGTCTCTTCTCAGTGAAAGAAAAAGCTCTCATCTCCCTCAAAAATTGATCCTCAGTCTTTATTTCATTCACAAGAGCTAGCCGCTCAATGTGCCGATCTTGAGAAGCCAACTGAGAAAGGACTATAGCGTTGGCTACCTCCGCCATAGTTGAATTCTCCAACCTCGCCATCAGAAAGGAACGAAGACGAATTCCAAAAAGTTCCCAACGTTTCGTTCTTCAACGGCTTTTCTCTGGTCAACCTCATTAATGCCGAGGAAAGTGTCTCCATACCACCAAAGCGCGCAATAAAAAAGGTCTTTGAATTCTGCCCAAGTAACGTTTCTTCCTACCAATACCTGCGCTAGCCATTGCGCTGCAGAACCTTTCAGTGCATAACTTAAGGCAGAGAATAATGCACTACCTTGTAAAGGATTTTCCTCCAACATCAAATTGACGGTTGCGCACCATGTAACCGGATCGGAGCCCACGATTTCAGGGTTAAAACGCGGAAGTGTTAGATTTTTTGGTTCCACACTAGATTTTGGCGCAAGAGTCTGTATCAACTCGCGCATAACGGCCATATGCTCTTGCACGGTTATAACCGGTCTTGATCCCACTTCTGATGTCGAAGTGTCGTCAGGATTTCGGGCGCAAGATGATTCTTCGTTTAAATGAGACATCTTTTGCACAACAAGGTTTATATTTACACGAACGCTAATATTTTACAAATGAAACATAAAACGTGAACAACGATAAATTAATCAAACGCACAACAAATCAAACGTAACTTTAACATATAATGTATTATACGATAAACTAAATTATTGAACAATAAATCTAACGAGGTTTAACTAGAAACTTGGGTTCAGAAACGAATCCACGGTCAACGGAAACTCTTTAACAATAGCTTGTGTTCTCAATCGCACAAACACGTTCGCTCAGCAGCAGGGTATCTTTTAGACTGCCTGACTGTCGATATTCGTAAACTCTCCAAGGAAACCCAAAAGAATAAAAGGCCGTTACAGACTCATTTGTCAATTACGCACTGATCAGAGTTATCCACGAAATACCAAACACCGTTACTAGGCAATCCCGCATCAAGCCGACATTACTTTTGGCCGGGGCTTGCTTGTTAATACAGTGTGTCCCACAACATCAGTACTCCTTCTGTTAGATACAACATCCATCCCGTGACCGTGGCTACGTTCGGCGACCAGTCATGTCACCTCGAGCCCAAGTATTGTAGATCTTCTCAAAGAAATGCCCGATGTCACTACTTCTCCGACATATATATATATATATATATATGTCGGCTTCACATTATGATTAGGGTTAGGGGCGTAAAACGAATCTTCATTTGGAATATGCGTTGTTGTTATGCAATAGAGGAGATATTTACTTGAATAGTCGATATTCAATTTCATACTCGAGAAGCTAATGGTAATGATCCTAGGTTCATTAACGAACACGCGGTCAAAGCGATAACAGAATGCACTTTCTTCCAAAGTCCAAGTTGTACCCAACTTCCTTGTCTACGACACATGTATTACTCAACTCACTCTTTGTCAAAACATAGAATAACCACCGAACGTAAAGACGCTACGTAACTCGCTTACGTGACCACACGAGAGAATGACTTTCCGGCACGATGATGCTGCAAGGGAAAGCTATGATGGCTGTGTCTAAGGGCACGAGATCGTCGGTTTCGTGGAGAAAAGCCTTCCTTATGAAAGTGAGGGAAATTGACGTTACTGTTAATTGATCAGTTTCCATGTTGGTGGTTAGAGCAGGATGCTAGCCGCCCTTGAGGGAAAGTTCCTAACGAGAAGCGTCGTTCGTGAGAAAAATAGATTTCTCCTATCTTCCCGTAGTTGTGACAGAGACTGCTTGTCTGCTTGAAGGACTTTAGTTAACTAAATCGTAAGATTTATAACAGGTCCTCAGGCTAACTGAACATGTACTGCGGAGATGCATCGACATCTGGTAATTATCTTACCCGAAGAATGGGGTCTGCGTGTGGTGAGCCACGGGACTGAAACCGTTGGAACGTTTCCTGTTGAGTGCCGCTACAACTATTTCTTTTAAGGAGAGATATAGAATTACTCCATGCCTTTGTTAGACAAAACGTTCATCCCTTGACCGCGGCTACGTTCGGCGACTGGTTGTCGCCTCGAGCCCAAACTCACTATCACAAATCTCGAACAAATACAATCGGATTGAATGACGGCAATTGCTTAATTACGGCTTTGGTAGAATCTAGATTACAGTATTAAGGAGTTTTCCCAAAGTTCCAATAGGATGGCTCCGGTGTCCTTCCATTTCCGACATATATATCTGTCGGAGATGAAAGGAAAACCGGAGCCCTCCGTTTGCAATTTTGGGAAGAGTCCTCTAATGCTTTAGCTTAGATCTTATCATAGTTGTAATTGTTCGAAATTTGTGATAGCGAAATAGGGTTCGAGGTGACAACTGGTCGCCGCACGTAGCCACGGCCACGGGATAAACGTTTTGCCTGACGAAGGTGTGGAACGGTTGTATGGTTTTTCCTAGAAATGTGATTGTGGCGGCATACGGCCTCAAGAACGAGCCTGGCCACATAGGATTGTATTTTGGAGGTGTCGATATAATGGGACACACGTTGTATTAAGAATCAAACTCCAGACAGTGGTTGCCTAGCAACGGCGCTTGGAACTCTCTCGATGCTTCCAACGAGTATACAACAAACTTTTTGGCGGAAGTTGCCTAGCAACGGCGCTTGGAACCTTCTCGATGCATCCAGCGAGCATATAACAAATGAAACGCATTCGTACAGGGAGAAAGAATTTCATCAGTTTAGGCTTTCGTGTGATCGCCTTGAAGAGTGACATATCGAGCAGTATACCGAGCGTCTCAGTATTCGTATTTTTGGTGTCTAAAATTATTCTACGCATAGTAAAGGGTTATCCCGTTGGCCGTGGATTCGTTTGAACACAAGCACTTTGTTAATCGCATTCATTTAACAGATTATTCGTTAATTTCATTATCCTGTAAACTTATTAATCATAAAACATATTATTCGTTAATCATATTATCCATTAGTCTTATTATTCGTTAGTCTTATTGTTTGTTAGTCATATTATTCGTGTTACTTATTACTTGTTAAGCTTATTATTCATTAGACTCAATATTCATCATAGTTTGTAAAATCTTGCATATACGCGTAAATATAATCCCCGCTTTGTAAAACGATGGCGAATTCAAACGAAGAAGCGTTACGTGCCCTAAACTCTAATGTAACTCCGACATATCTAATGAATTCGTGCTCATTCGCGCTTGTACTGACCGGGTAGAAAGCGACCAAGTTGAATCTTGAATACTGTGTATCTAAGGGCATTGCGGAATCTGTCTTGTGCATTCATGTACACATTGCCTTCGCTCAGAAAAAGGATTTTCATCGGAAAAATCGATAAGCGGTGAATCAATTCACAACAATATATCACAATTGAAATAATGCTAATCGAGTGTGTAAGGAATCAGAACTAAGTCACTGTTGACAATTGTCGTAATGGCAGTGAATAATTCTCAGTGACCGAAGGGGAATGAAGAGCTGCAACAATTTAGTGCTGATTTGTACGAACCATGCAGCACCTACAACCGAATCTCTACCGTACAATTGGTCTGTACATTACCTAGCACGTGCCTCTAATGCCCGATTTACATATAGGCTGTGGCCGCCTTACCACAATATTGGTTGAAGACTTTTACTGTGTAAAGAATCTACACCGCAACGTTAAAATAGCCTCGCTTTCATTGCACTGATACAGTTATTTGCATGATAAAGGCGTGCCAAAACCTGTTATGCATTAAGTTACAGCTGTCGCAGGGAAGCTATGAAACTCGTAAATGTAGATACCTAGATTTCACCTAAAAATATCGTGGCCCATTGTAAGACACGTACTGTAATGCCAGGGATAGTTACGTTGCAATAGTTGAAGAATGGGTCTACAACACGTAGACGACATTCATTTTCTTCCCCTACGAGATCTGAAGAGATAAAGAGAAGGACAAGAAATTACATATTATTATTAACAGATATAACATAATAATAGACAGAGAAAATGATTATGAATGGTTGCTCCCAGGTTATAATAGAATTTTCGCAGTACTGTTAGTTCCAAGGTATCTTCCTACAATTCTTATATCCAATATTGGAATTCCAATATCGCACCGCTTCAGATTTGCCTCTTTATTCAGCTTTCATTCGACACAATGCTTCAATTAAACTTTCTTTACTCCACTCAGCTCCAAGATAAGTGTTAATCCTTCTTTTTATACTGAGCCTATATCTTGAGATTAACACGAACATGAAATGAGAGGAAACGAGAAAAATAGTATATACAAATGTGATTGTATTACGAAGCGTATCATTAACAATTAAAAAATTTGCCTTGTGATGTTTTGGCCACGTTATCTATGTTAAAGCACCCTTCCTGTATTTGGAAATATAAGAGCGGCAATTTAATCGATTTAGCTTCTGCTGATACAGTGTGGAATCACTTTCGACTAAAGGTGCGACATCTGTCCTAAACACGCGTAAAGTGGAAAATTTGAACATTCATGGTATCTGTCACTGTGTAGCTGCATGCCATTTTTTGACGGGTGTGACGCAGAAATTGTTCAGCAATCGGAAAAAGAACAACCGCATTCCTCCAAATGAAACAAGACATTTCTTAATACAATAATTGATCTGGCATTGCGTGCCCTATAAGTACTTATTAACATATCCATAGGGTATCTAGAAAGTACCAATAGCGGGGAGACAAAAATCCTTGAAGGCGTTGAAGAGCAAGACGAGCGTAATGCACTTCAAATTATCGTCATACCTGTAGTTGCGTGGAATTGAATATTTCAACCTAAATTAAAAAAACCGCATATACGCTGGATTTGACAGTGACCATAGGTGCCATAGCTTAAATCGGATCACGTGCACTGTATTTGGCAGCAAATGTGGAAGAAAACGCACATCGCAATTCGACATACCGGCAATAGAAGCGGAGATACGTTTCTTTGAATATTTAGGTATGAATATACATAACTGCAATTACACTGGTTTTGACAAGGACCATAGTTGACATGGCACCAACCGGCTGAATAGCGTTCCATTTTGTAGCAAATTTGGAGCATAACGCGCATCGAATTCTCGACACACAGCTCATAGCAGCGGAGATACATTCTACTAAATATATAAACCTAAATATGAAAAACTGCAACCATGCAGGATTTGACTTGGCCCAGAGTGAACGTAAAGCTAACTGGCTGGTGTGCGCTGCATTTGGGAAGATATGTGGAGCACAAGGCACATCGAATTGTCCACATATCTGGAGTAGAAACGGAGATACGTTGGTTTGAATATTTAAGCCTGAGCAAGCAAGATTGCAATTACGCTGAAATTGTCGGGCACCGGAGTTGACATATCGTAAACCGGATGTTGCGCACTGGACATGGCATCAGATATGAAATATAACGCGCATCTAAATGTCAACATATCTGCAATAGAAACGGAAGTACGTGTTTATGAATATATCAGCCTGATTACGCAAAGCTGCAATTACGTTGGATTTGTCAATGGCCACAGTTTACATAGCGCAAACTAGCTGATGAGCAATGCATTTAAGAGCAAATGTGGAGTACAACGCGCATCGAATTGTCGACTTATCTGCATTAGAAACGGAAATAAGTTTTTTGATTATTCAAGCCTGAATATGCGGAACTGCAACTACGCTGGGTTTGACTGGCTCCGGATTTGACATAGACGGAACCGGATGATGAGCAAATGTATTTGGCAGCAAATTTGGAGCATAACTCGCATCCGTATGTCGCCATATCTGCATTAGAAACGGATGTAGGCGGAAATACTTTGCTTTGAATATTTAAGCATGAATATGCAAAACTGCAATGACAAAGCATTTGACAGAGACAAGAGATGAAATAGTACAAACCGGAAATTGTGCCTCCTATTTGGCAGCATATGTTGAGTATAAAGCGCATCGATTCGTCGACATACCACCTATAGCAGCGGAGATACGTTCAATTGTATTTTGAAGCATTTATATGAAAATCTGTAATGACATTGGATTTGACCGGGAACTGGGTTGATACAGCGTAAACACGAGTATGTGCACTGTATTTGGAAGCAAATGTGGAATATAACTCGCAATGTATTGTCGACATGACTGCTATGCAAACGGAGATACGTTAATTTGAATATGTGACGCTTTGTAAACAAAATTACATATACGCTGAATTTGTCAGGAACTAGAGTCGACATAGCACAAACAGGCTGATGTGTACTATATTTGGCAGCAAGTGTGCGGTATAACGCGCAACGAATTGTCGGCATATCTGCAATAGAAACGGAGGGTCGTTGAATTGAATATTTAAGTCTGTGTTAGGAAGGTGATACATTTACACTGTACATGTGAATGTGTATGTAAGCGTCGAAGGGCGTCCAGGCCTTAGTTGGGACAAAAGACGTTAGTTGTTTAGAAGCATTTGAAAGAGTCGGTTGACAACAAGCGTGCGCACAAGTAGGTCTTCGAGGTTGTAAGACTATAATATATATGTATAGCTGTTGTGTCTAAATAAAGGAATTTATTTGTATTTCCGAATTCTCTCTACACCTTAACAGTCTGAAAATGCAAAACTGCAATTACGCTTGATATGACTAGATCCAGATTTGACATAGCTGTATCCGGATGATGAGCACTGAATTAGGCAGCAAATGTGAAGTATATCGCGCATCCGTATGTCGCCATATCTGCATTAGAAACGGATTTAGGTTGATATGAATATTTACGCCTAAATAAACAAAACTGGAATTACATAGCAATTGACTGGATCCCGATTTGATGTAGCTTAAACCGTATGATGTGCATTGTATTTGGCAGTAAATGTGGAATATAACGCGCATCTTATTGTCTGTAAATGCGCCATAGAAACTGAGATACGTTGCTTTGAATATTTAATGCTGAATATGCAAAACTACAAATACTATGGGTTTGGCAGTGTCCTGATTTTACATAACACAAACCGGATGTTGTGCCCCGTATTTGGCAGCATATGTTGATAATAACGCGCATCGAATTGTCGGCATATCTGCAATAGAAACGGAGATACGTTGGTTTGAATATTTAGGCTTGAATATGCAAAACTGCAAATG
This sequence comes from Bombus balteatus, assembly GCA_019201815.1. Taxonomy (NCBI): domain Eukaryota; kingdom Metazoa; phylum Arthropoda; class Insecta; order Hymenoptera; family Apidae; genus Bombus; species Bombus balteatus. Next base: position 2,953 of record JAFJHM010000126.1, on the reverse strand, counting down.
CGCTGTATTGGACTGGGCCCCGATTTGACATAGCTTAAAACCTGATGATGTGCACCGTATTCGATAGTAAGTGTGGAGTATAATGAGCATCGAATTATGGCCGTGTCTTCTATAGAAACGGATACACGTTTATTAGAATATGTAAGCATGAATATGCAAAACTGCAATGACACAGCATTTGACAGGGACCAGAGATGAAATAGCGCAAAGCGGAAGTTGTGCCTCGTGTTTGGCAGCAAATGTGGAATATAACTCCTATCGTAATTGCAACATATCTACAAAGAACGGAGATACGTTGCTTTTAAGTATTTACGCATGAATATGCAAAACTGCAATGGCAAAGCATTTGACAGAGACCAGTGATTAAATAACACATACCGGAAATTGTGCCTCGTATTTGGCAGCGTATGTTGAATATAACGCGCATCGATTTGTCGTTACACCACCAACGGCAGCGAAGACACATTCAATTGAATATCGAATCCTGAATATGCAAAACTGTAAACACATTGGGATGGACCGGAAACGGAGTTGACACAGCGTTAACCCGAGGATGTGCGTTATATTTAGCAGCATATTCGGAGTACAACGCGCATCGATTTGTTGTCATATGTGCATTAGAAACGGAGATACGTGGAGTTTAATATTTCTGACAAAATCCACAAAATTACAATTATACTGCATATGACAGGGATCAATGTCAACATAGCACAAACCTGGTGATGTGTACTATATTTGGCATCAAATGTGCGGTATAACGCGCATCGAATGGTCGGCATATCTGCAATAGATACGGATGTAGGTTGATATAAATATTTACGCCTAAATAAACAAAACTGGAATTACGTAGCATTTAACTGGGTCCCGATTTAATGTAGCTTAAACCGTATGATGTGCATTGTATTTGGCAGTAAATGTGGAATATAGCGCGCATTTTATTGTCTGTAAATACGCCATAGAAACTGAGATACGTTGATTTGAATATTTCATGCTGAATATGTAAAACTACAACTACTGTGGGTTTGGCTGTGTCCTGATTTTTCATAACTCAAAGCGGACGTTGTGCCCCGCATTTGGCAGCATATGTTGAGTATAACGCGCATCGATTCGTCGAGAAACCATCAAAAGCAGCGGAGATACATTCAATTGAATATTGAAGCATTACTAAGAAAAGCTGTAATGACATTGGATTTGACCGGAAACAGAGTTGACATGGCGTAAGCACCAGGATGTGCACTGTATTTGGTAGCTGATGTGGAATATAACTCGCAATGTATTATCGACATGTCTGCTATGCAAACGGAGATACGTTAATTTGAATATCTGATCCTTCGTAAACACAGTTACTCATACGCTGAATTTGTCAGGAACTAGAGTCGACATAGCACAAACAGGCTGAAGTTTTCTATATTTGGCAGCAAACGTGCGGCATAACGCGCATCGAATTGTTGGAATATTTGCAATAGATACGAATATACGTTGGTTTGAATACTCAATCCTGAATATGCAAAACTGCAAATACGCTTCATTTTACTGGGTCCGGATTTGATATAGCTTGAACCGGATGATGAGCACTGAATTTGGCAGCGAATGTGGAGTATATCGGGCATCCGTATGTCGGCATATCTGCAATAGATACGGATGTAGGTTGATATGAATATTTACGCCTAAATAGAGAAAAACAGGAATTACGTAGCATTTAACTGGGTCCCGATTTCATGTAGCTTAAAACCGTATGATGTGCATTGTATTTGGCAGTAAATGTGGAATATAACGCGCATCTAATTGTCTGTAAATGCGCCGTAGAAACTGAGATACCTTGTTTTGAATATTTCATGCTGAATATGTAAAACTACAACTACTATGGGTTTGGCTATGTCCTGATTTTTCATAACTCAAAGCGGATATTGTGCCCCGCATTTGGCAGACGAAATGTTGTAGATCTTAGCGCTCCTCGTCGATGCCTCTGCGTTGTCGCAGATGGAGAATATTCTGCTTAATTCAGAGTTGTACAACTTGTACGATATGAAACAAATTCAAAGGGCTCCGACTATGGAAAGCAGTGAGGAGATCATAGAGGATAACGATTGTCAGAATAATGGAACAAACACCACGCCCTACCAGGATAAAGAAAAGGACGTTTCCGCAGTACCGAAAGTCTACAACCGCATGTACTGTGAAAAAAGATTCTACAATCAAACGGCGCTTCGTAGATATCAGCTGAATCACGCGAAGGAGCAACTACGTTGTCCTCGCAGTGGATTTCGATCACACAGTTTTGGATTTCTTCGTCGTCATTATATATACTTCCACGACGTCCATCGCAAACGATATATTTGTCGAATGCCAATGAAAAATGTTGAAGTAGTTACTTCAAAAAGAAAACTCTACATCAGGATTCGTTAAGAGAAAGGCGGTTGACAAATGTATTTGTGAATGTCTTGACGAAGTCAATAGTTTTTCCCTATGTAAACTAACAGCCGAAGGACGGACGACACTGTTTCGATCGGTTGCTAACCAAATTTTTTTGACAACACAATACTGTGGCACCTTGGAAGCCATCGACAGGCAACGGTGACTTCTAGGATTTGTTCAGTTAGAGAGTAACACTGTTAGCATGCGGATCTGGATCAGCTCATATTTGTACTTTCACGTTTATATCTTAAATATATTCTTCCTATCTTATAATTTATCCACGCGTCTCTGTTCTATTCAACGAATAACCTCAACAGGTTATGGGCCCAGGGCTGTAAATTATAAGGTAGCAACGCAAAGTGAATAAATTGTTAAAGTGTTGTGCTAAGTGTAATTGATAGTGCTAAAATGGAATCAGCAAGTGTGAAGATCGAAATGTTACGTGGCGAAGAAAATTGGCTCCAGTGGCGTTTTTGTCATGCGTATACTTTTGACGGAAGATGAAGACCTGATAAACGTATGTGAAGGGAATCTGCGT
>JAFJHM010000125.1:0-48254 GCA_019201815.1 Bombus balteatus | reverse complement strand
GTTATATAGTATTACGTTATAACGGTTAACGTTATATAAGTATACGTTAAAGTTACCGTTATATATATACGTTATAACGTATAACGTTATATAGTATTACAGTTGCCAAATATCGTCAACGTTATATAGTATTACGTTATAACGTATAACGTTATGTGCATTCGCCATAACGTATAACGTTATATATCATCGCCTTAACGTATAACGTTATAATATATAACGTATATGGGTATTACGTTATAACGGCGTAACGTTATATATAGTATTACGTTATAACGTATACCGTTATATAGTATTACGTTTACCTAACGTTGTATTGCGTGTTATAACTATTACGTTATATAGTGCTACTTAACGTATATAAGACCATAATGTCATCGTTACGTTCGTTTGGATAGTATTATTAACGTTAACGTTTATATAGTATTAGTTATAACGTATAACGTTATATAGTAAGTTATATATAAACACATATAGTAATATGTATAACGTATAACGTTATATAGTATTACGTTATAACGTATAACGTTATATAGTATTACGTATAACGTATATATATATAACGTTATAAAGTATAACGTTATATATAGTATTACGTTATATAGTATACGTTATATAGTATTACGTTATAACGTATAACGTTATATAGTATTACGTTATAACGTACAACGTTATATAGTATTACGTTATAACGTATGTAGTATTAGTTATAACGTATAACGTTATATAGTATTACCTTATATAGTATTACGTTATAACGTATTACGTTATATAGTATTACGTTATAACGTATAACGTTATATAGTATTACGTTATAACGTATAACGTTATATAGTATTACGTTATAACGTATAACGTTATATAGATTAGTTAAAGTATAACGTTATATAGTATTAGTAAGTATAACGTTATTAGTAATTATAGTATAGTTATATAGTATTAGTTATAGTATACGTTATATAGTATTAGTTTACGTATAACGTTATATAGATTTTTAGTATAACGTTATATAGTATTAGTAGTACGTTATATAGTATTACGTTATAACGTATAACGTTATATAGTATTAGTTATACGTATACGTTTATAGTATATTTAATATAACGTTATATAGTATAGTATAGTATAAGTTATATATTGTTATATATATTACGTTATATAGTTAGTATAACGTATATTATAGGTATAAGTATATTATATATGTAGTTATTTATTATTAGTTTAAGTATAACGTTATATATATATTTAAGTATCGTTATATATATTGTTTAACGTATAACGTTATATAGTATTGTTATAAGTATAACGTTATATATTTGTTTAACGTATATTATATATATGTTATAACGTATACGTTATATATTATTATACGTATTATTTATTATAACGTATAACGTTATATAGTATTAGTTATAATATAACGTTATATATATTAGTTAGTATAACTTATATAGTTTAGTTATATTAACGTTATATAGTATTAGTTTAATACGTTATATAGTAAGTATACGTATAACGTTTATGTATTTTGTATTTTATATATTAGTAAGTATAAGTTATATGTTAGTTTAGTTAACGTTTTATTAGGTAAATGTATGGTATGTTTTAGTATTGTGTTTGTTAGTATAGTAGAAGTTATATATAGTAACGTTATATATTAGCTAAAGTATAGTTTTGTTATTATGTTTTATAATTTGTTATTTATTTTTTTAGTAATATAGTGTTGTTATATGTATTATAGTATAAGTTTTTATTGTATATTATATAGTATTACGTTATAACGTATAAGTTATATAGATTAGTATAAGTATAGTTTATAGTATTACGTTATAACGTATAACGTTATATAGTAGTTAAACGATAAGTTTATAGAGTTATAACGTTATAAGTATCTTAATTTTATATATACGTATACGTTATATAGGTAACGTATAATAGTATAAGTTAAATAGATGTTTAGTTTATTATTATATTATTTTTTAGACTTTAATTAGTTTATAATAATAGTATATAGTATATATCGTAAACTTAATACTTTTAATTTTACGTAGTTATGTATAAATGTGTTTTTAGTAGTAATTAATTATTGTTAATTTATATACGAGTTTTATGTTATAAGTATAACGTTATATAGTATTAGTTATAACGTATAACGTTATATAGTATTACGTTTACGTATAAGTTATATAGTATTAGTTATACGTATAAGTTATATAGTTTATATGTATAAGTTATATATATAGTTATAACGTATAACGTTATATAGTATACGTTATAACGTATAACGTTATATATATATATAACGTATAACGTTATATAGTATTACGTTATAACGTATAACGTTATATAGTATTATATAACGTATAAGTTATATTGAAATATAGTTATAAGATTATAAGTATATTATTGTATTAGTTATAGTATAAGTTATATAGTATTACGTTATATTAAGTTATATGAACGTTATATAGTATTGTTATAGTATAACGTATATAGTATTAGTTATGTATAACGTTATATAGTATTAGTTATAACGTATAACGTTATATAGTATTACGTTATAACGTATAACGTTATATAGTATTAGTTATAACGTATAACGTTATATAGTATTACGTTATAACGTATAACGTTATATAGTATTACGTTATAACGTATAACGTTATATAGTATTACGTTATAACGTATAACGTTATATAGTATTACGTTATAACGTATAACGTTATATAGTATTACGTTATAACGTATAACGTTATATAGTATTACGTTATAACGTATAACGTTATATAGTATTACGTTATAACGTATAACGTTATATAGTATTACGTTATAACGTATAACGTTATAACGTATAACGTTATATAGTATTAGTTATAAGTATACGTTATATAGTATTCTTATAACGTATAACGTTATATAGTATTAGTTATAAGTTAACGTTATATAGTATTAGTTATACGTATAACGTTATATAGTATTACGTTATAACGTATAACGTTATATAGTATTACGTTATAACGTATAACGTTATATAGTATTACGTTATAACGTATAACGTTATATAGTATTAGTTATAACGTAATATAACGTTATATAGTATTACGTTATAACGTATAACGTTATATAGTATTACGTTATAACGTATAACGTTATATAGTATTACGTTATAACGTATAACGTTATATAGTATTACGTTATAACGTATAACGTTATATAGTATTACGTTATAACGTATAACGTTATATAGTATTACGTTATAACGTATAACGTTATATAGTATTACGTTATAACGTATAACGTTATATAGTATTACGTTATAACGTATAACGTTATATAGTATTACGTTATAACGTATAACGTTATATAGTATTACGTTATAACGTATAACGTTATATAGTATTACGTTATAACGTATAACGTTATATAGTATACGTTATATAGTATTAGTTATAACGTATAACGTTATATAGTATTACGTTATAACGTATAACGTTATATATATTCGTTATAACGTATAACGTTATATAGTATTACGTTATAACGTATAACGTTATATAGTATTACGTTATAACGTATAACGTTATATAGTATTACGTTATAACGTATAACGTTATATAGTATTACGTTATAACGTATAACGTTATATAGTATTACGTTATAACGTATAACGTTATATAGTATTACGTTATAACGTATAACGTTATATAGTATTACGTTATAAGTATAACGTTATATAGTATTACGTTATAACGTATAACGTTATATAGTATTACGTTATAACGTATAACGTTATATAGTATTACGTTATAACGTATAACGTTATATAGTATTACGTTATAACGTATAACGTTATATAGTATTACGTTATAACGTATAACGTTATATCGTATTACGTTATATAGTATAACGTTATATACGTATTACGTTATATAGTATAACGTATATAGTATTACGTTATAACGTATAACGTTATATAGTATTACGTTATAACGTATAACGTTATATAGTATTACGTTATAACGTATAACGTTATATAGTATTACGTTATAACGTATAACGTTATAATAATAGTATTACGTTATAACGTATAACGTTATATAGTATTACGTTATAACGTATAACGTTATATAGTATTACGTTATATACGTATTACGTTATAACGTATAACGTTATATAGTATTACGTTATAACGTATAACGTTATATAGTATTACGTTATAACGTATAACGTTATATAGTATTACGTTATAACGTATAACGTTATATAGTATTACGTTATAACGTATAACGTTATATAGTATTACGTTATAACGTATAACGTTATATAGTATTACGTTATATAGTATTACGTTATAACGTATAACGTTATATAGTATTACGTTATAACGTATAACGTTATATAGTATTACGTTATAACGTATAACGTTATATAGTATTACGTTATAACGTATAACGTTATATAGTATTACGTTATAACGTATAACGTTATATAGTATTACGTTATAACGTATTACGTTATAACGTATAACGTTATATAGTATTACGTTATAACGTATAACGTTATATAGTATTACGTTATAACGTATAACGTTATATAGTATTACGTTATAACGTATAACGTTATATAGTATTACGTTATAACGTATAACGTTATATAGTATTACGTTATAACGTATAACGTTATATAGTATTACGTTATAACGTATAACGTTATATAGTATTACGTTATAACGTATAACGTTATATAGTATTACGTTATAACGTATAACGTTATATAGTATTACGTTATAACGTATAACGTTATATAGTATTACGTTATAACGTATAACGTTATATAGTATTACGTTATAACGTATAACGTTATATAGTATTACGTTATAACGTATAACGTTATATAGTATTACGTTATAACGTATAACGTTATATAGTATTACGTTATAACGTATAACGTTATATAGTATTACGTTATATACGTATTACGTTATAACGTATAACGTTATATAGTATTACGTTATAACGTATAACGTTATATAGTATTACGTTATAACGTATAACGTTATATAGTATTACGTTATAACGTATAACGTTATATAGTATTACGTTATAACGTATAACGTTATATAGTATTACGTTATAACGTATAACGTTATATAGTATTACGTTATATAGTATTACGTTATAACGTATAACGTTATATAGTATTACGTTATAACGTATAACGTTATATAGTATTACGTTATAACGTATAACGTTATATAGTATTACGTTATAACGTATAACGTTATATAGTATTACGTTATAACGTATAACGTTATATAGTATTACGTTATAACGTATAACGTTATATAGTATTACGTTATAACGTATAACGTTATATAGTATTACGTTATAACGTATAACGTTATATAGTATTACGTTATAACGTATAACGTTATATAGTATTACGTTATAACGTATAACGTTATATAGTATTACGTTATAACGTATAACGTTATATAGTATTACGTTATAACGTATAACGTTATATAGTATTACGTTATAACGTATAACGTTATATAGTATTACGTTATAACGTATAACGTTATATAGTATTACGTTATAACGTATAACGTTATATAGTATTACGTTATAACGTATAACGTTATATAGTATTACGTTATATAGTATTACGTTATAACGTATAACGTTATATAGTATTACGTTATAACGTATAACGTTATATAGTATTACGTTATAACGTATTACGTTATATAGTATTACGTTATAACGTATAACGTTATATAGTATTACGTTATAACGTATAACGTTATATAGTATTACGTTATAACGTATAACGTTATATAGTATTACGTTATAACGTATAACGTTATATAGTATTACGTTATAACGTATAACGTTATATAGTATTACGTTATAACGTATAACGTTATATAGTATTACGTTATAACGTATAACGTTATATAGTATTACGTTATAACGTATAACGTTATATAGTATTACGTTATAACGTATAACGTTATATAGTATTACGTTATAACGTATAACGTTATATAGTATTACGTTATAACGTATAACGTTATATAGTATTACGTTATAACGTATAACGTTATATAGTATTACGTTATAACGTATAACGTTATATAGTATTACGTTATAACGTATAACGTTATATAGTATTACGTTATAACGTATAACGTTATATAGTATTACGTTATAACGTATAACGTTATATAGTATTACGTTATAACGTATAACGTTATATAGTATTACGTTATAACGTATAACGTATAACGTTATATAGTATTACGTTATAACGTATAACGTTATATAGTATTACGTTATAACGTATAACGTTATATAGTATTACGTTATAACGTATAACGTTATATAGTATTACGTTAGTTATAACGTATAACGTTATATAGTATTACGTTATATAGTATTACGTTATAACGTATAACGTTATATAGTATTACGTTATAACGTATAACGTTATATAGTATTACGTTATAACGTATAACGTTATATAGTATTACGTTATAACGTATAACGTTATATAGTATTACGTTATAACGTATAACGTTATATAGTATTACGTTATAACGTATAACGTTATATAGTATTACGTTATAACGTATAACGTTATATAGTATTACGTATAACGTTATATAGTATTACGTTATAACGTATAACGTTATATAGTATTACGTTATAACGTATAACGTTATATAGTATTACGTTATAACGTATAACGTTATATAGTATTACGTTATAACGTATAACGTTATATAGTATTACGTTATAACGTATAACGTTATATATAACGTTATATAGTATTACGTTATAACGTATAACGTTATATAGTATTACGTTATAACGTATAACGTTATATAGTATTACGTTATAACGTATAACGTTATATACGTTATATAGTATACGTTATAACGTATAACGTTAACATATAGTTTTACGTTATATAGTATTACGTTATAACGTATAACGTTATATAGTATTACGTTATAACGTATAACGTTATATAGTATTACGTTATAACGTATAAAGTTATATAGTATTACGTTATAACGTATAACGTTATAACGTTTAACGTTATATAGTATACGTTATTACGTATACGTTATAAGTATTACGTTATAACGTATAACGTTATATAGTATTACGTTATAACGTATAACGTTATATATAGTATTACGTTATAACGTATAACGTTATATAGTATTACGTTATAACGTATAACGTTATATAGTATTACGTTATAACGTATAACGTTATATAGTATTACGTTATAACGTATAACGTTATATAGTATTACGTTATAACGTATAACGTTATATAGTATTACGTTATAACGTATAACGTTATATAGTATTACGTTATAACGTATAACGTTATATAGTATACGTATAACGTATAACGTTATATAGTATTACGTTATAACGTATAACGTTATAACGTAATTACGTTATAAAGTATTACGTTATATAGTATTACGTTATAACGTATAACGTTATATAGTATTACGTTATAACGTATAACGTTATATAGTATTACGTTATAACGTATAACGTTATATAGTATTACGTTATAACGTATAACGTTATATAGTATTACGTTATAACGTATAACGTTATATAGTATTACGTTATAACGTATAACGTTATATAGTATTACGTTATAAACGTATAACGTTATATAGTATTACGTTATAACGTATAACGTTATATAGTATTACGTTATAACGTATAACGTTATATATACGTTATATCGTATTACGTATATAGTATTACGTTATAACGTATAACGTTATATAGTATTACGTTATAACGTATAACGTTATATAGTATTACGTTATAACGTATAACGTTATATAGTATTACGTTATAACGTATAACGTTATATATAGTATTACGTTATAACGTATAACGTTATATAGTATTACCTTATAACGTATAACGTTATATAGTATTACGTTATAACGTATAACGTTATATAGTATTACGTTATAACGTATAACGTTATATAGTATTACGTTATAACGTATAACGTTATATAGTATTACGTTATAACGTATAACGTTATATAGTATTACGTTATAACGTATAACGATATAACGTATTACGTTATAACGTATTACGTTATAACGTATTACGTTATATAGTATTACGTTATAACGTATAACGTTATATCGTATTACGTTATAACGTATAACGTTATATAGTATTACGTTATAACGTATAACGTTATATAGTTAACATTTAGCATTAACGTTATATAGTATTACGTTATAACGTTATTACGTTATAACGTATAACGTTATATAGTATTACGTTATAACGTATAACGTTATATAGTATTACGTTATAACGTATAACGTTATATAGTATTACGCTATATAGTATTACGTATATAGTATTACGTTATAACGTAATACGATATAACGTTTTACGTTATATAGTATTACGTTATAACGTATAACGTTATATAGTATTACGTTATAACGTATAACGTTATATAGTATTACGTTATAACGTATAACGTTATATAGTATTACGTTATAACGTATAACGTGTTATAGTATTATATAGTATAGTACGTTATATAGTATTACGTTATAACGTATAACGTTATATAGTATTACGTTATAACGTATAACGTTATATAGTATTACGTTATAACGTATAACGTTATATAGTTATAACGTATATTTATACGTTATAACGTATAACGTTATATCGTATTACGTTATAACGTATAACGTTATATAGTATTACGTTATAAACGTATAACGTTATATAGTATTACGTTATATACGTTATAACGTATAACGTTATATAGTATTACGTTATAACGTATAACGTTATATAGTATTACGTTATAACGTATAACGTTATATAGTATTACGTTATAACGTATAACGTTATATAGTATTACGTTATAACGTATAACGTTATATAGTATTACGTTATAACGTATAACGTTATATAGTATTACGTTATAACGTATAACGTTATATAGTATTACGTTATAACGTATAACGTTATATAGTATTACGTTATAACGTATAACGTTATATAGTATTACCTTATAACGTATAACGTTATATAGTATTACGTTATTACGTTAGTATATAGTGTATTACGTTATAACGTATAACGTTATATAGTATTACGTTATAACGTATAACGTTATATAGTATTACGTTATAACGTATAACGTTATATAGTATTACGTTATAACGTATAACGTTATATAGTATTACGTTATAACGTATAACGTTATAACGTATATAGCGTTACACGTATAACGTTATATAGTATTACGTTATAACGTATAACGTTATATAGTATTACGTTATAACGTATAACGTTATATAGTATTACGTTATAACGTATAACGTTATATAGTATTACGTTATAACGTATAACGTTATATAGTATTACGTTATAACGTATAACGTTATGATATTACGTTATAACGTATAACGTTATATAGTATTACGTTATAACGTATAACGTTATATAGTATTACGTTATAACGTATAACGTTATATAGTATTACGTTATAACGTAAAACGTTATTATATAGTATTACGTTATAACGTATAACGTTATATAGTATTACGTTATATAGTATTACGTTATATAGTATTACGTTATAACGTATAACGTTATATAGTATTACGTTATAACGTATAACGTTATATAGTATTACGTTATAACGTATAACGTTATATAGTATTACGTTATAACGTATAACGTTATATAGTATTACGTTATAACGTATAACGTTATATAGTATTACCTTATAACGTATAACGTTATATAGTATTACGCTATATAGTATTACGATATATAGTATTACGTTATAACGTATAACGTTATGTAGTATTACGCTATAACGTATAACGTTATATAGTATTACGTTATAACGTATAACGTTATATAGTATTACGTTATAACGTATAACGTTATATAGTATTACGTTATAACGTATAACGTTATATAGTATTACGTTATAACGTATAACGTTATATAGTATTACGTTATAACGTATAACGTTATATAGTATTACGTTATAACGTATAACGTTATATAGTATTACGTTATAACGTATAACGTTATATAGTATTACGTTATAACGTATAACGTTATATAGTATTACGTTATAACGTATAACGTTATATAGTATTACGTTATAACGTATAACGTTATATAGTATTACGTTATAACGTATAACGTTATATAGTATTACGTTATAACGTATAACGTTATATAGTATTACGTTATATAGTATTACGATATATAGTATTACGTTATAACGTATAACGTTATATAGTATTACGTTATAACGTATAACGTTATATAGTATTACGTTATAACGTATAACGTTATATAGTATTACGTTATAACGTATAACGTTATATAGTATTACGTTATAACGTATAACGTTATATAGTATTACGTTATAACGTATAACGTTATATAGTATTACGTTATATCGTATTACGTTATATAGTATTACGTTATAACGTATAACGTTATATAGTATTACGTTATAACGTATAACGTTATATAGTATTACGTTATAACGTATAACGTTATATAGTATTACGTTACAACGTATAACGTTATATAGTATTACGTTATAACGTATAACGTTATATAGTATTACGTTATAACGTATAACGAATAACGTTATATAGTATTACGATATATAGTATTACGTTATAACGTATAACGTTATATAGTATTACGTTATAACGTATAACGTTATATAGTATTACGTTATAACGTATAACGTTATAGTATTATTACGTTATAACGTATAACGTTATATAGTATTACGTTATAACGTATAACGTTATATAGTATTACCTTATAACGTATAACGTTATATAGTATTACGCTATATAGTATTACGATATATAGTATTACGTTATAACGTATAACGTTATATAGTATTACGTTATAACGTATAACGTTATATAGTATTACGTTATAACGTATAACGTTATATAGTATTACGTTATAACGTATAACGTTATATAGTATTACCTTATAACGTATAACGTTATATAGTATTACGTTATAACGTATAACGTTATATAGTATTACGTTATATCGTATAACGTTATATAGTATTACGTTATAACGTATATACGTTATATAGTATTACGTTATAACGTATAACGTTATATAGTATTACGTTATAACGTACAACGTTATATAGTATTACGTTATAACGTATAACGTTATATAGTATTACGTTATAACGTATAACGTTATATAGTATTACGTTATAACGTATAACGTTATATAGTATTACGTTATAACGTATAACGTTATATAGTATTACGTTATAACGTATAACGTTATATAGTATTACGTTATAACGTATAACGTTATATAGTATTACGTTATATAGTATTACGATATATAGTATTACGTTATAACGTATAACGTTATATAGTATTACGTTATAACGTATAACGTTATATAGTATTACGTTATAACGTATAACGTTATATAGTATTACGTTATAACGTATAACGTTATATAGTATTACGTTATAACGTATAACGTTATATAGTATTACGTTATAACGTATAACGTTATATAGTATTACGTTATAACGTATAACGTTATATAGTATTACGTTATAACGTATAACGTTATATAGTAATACGTTATAACGTATAACGTTATATAGTATTACGTTATATAGTATTACGTTATATAGTATTACGTTATAACGTATAACGTTATATAGTATTACGTTATAACGTATAACGTTATATAGTATTACGTTATAACGTATAACGTTATATAGTATTACGATATATTGTATTACGTTATAACGTATAACGTTATATAGTATTACGTTATAACGTATAACGTTATATAGTATTACGTTATAACGTATAACGTTATATAGTATTACGTTATATAGTATTACGATATATAGTATTACGTTATAACGTATAACGTTATATAGTATTACGTTATAACGTATAACGTTATATAGTATTACGTTATAACGTATAACGTTATATAGTATTACGTTATAACGTATAACGTTATATAGTATTACGTTATAACGTATAACGTTATATAGTATTACGTTATAACGTATAACGTTATATAGTATTACGTTATAACGTATAACGTTATATAGTATTACGTTATAAAGTATTACGTTATATAGTATTACGTTATAACGTATAACGTTATATAGTATTACGTTATAACGTATAACGTTATATAGTATTACGTTATAACGTATAACGTTATATAGTATTACGTTATAACGTATAACGTTATATAGTATTACGTTATAACGTATAACGTTATATAGTATTACGTTATAACGTATAACGTTATATAGTATTACGTTATAACGTATAACGTTATATAGTATTACGTTATAACGTATAACGTTATATAGTATTACGTTATAACGTATAACGTTATATAGTATTACGTTATAACGTATAACGTTATATAGTATTACGTTATAACGTACAACGTTATATAGTATTACGTTATATAGTATTACGTTATAACGTATAACGTTATATAGTATTACGTTATATAGTATTACGTTATATAGTATTACGTTATAACGTATAACGATATAACGTTTTACGTTATATAGTATTACGTTATAACGTATAACGTTATATAGTATTACGTTATAACGTATAACGTTATATAGTATTACGTTATAACGTATAACGTTATATGGTATTACGTTATAACGTATAACGAATAACGTTATATAGTATTACGTTATATAGTATTACGTTATAACGTATAACGTTATATAGTATTACGTTATAACGTATAACGATATAACGTTTTACGTTATATAGTATTACGTTATAACGTATAACGTTATATAGTATTACGTTACAACGTATAACGTTATATAGTATTACGTTATAACGTATAACGTTATATAGTATTACGTTATAACGTATAACGAATAACGTTATATAGTATTACGATATATAGTATTACGTTATAACGTATAACGTTATAACGTATTACGTTATAACGTATAACGTTATATAGTATTACGTTATAACGTATAACGTTATATAGTATTACGTTATAACGTATAACGTTATATAGTATTACGTTATAACGTATAACGTTATATAGTATTACGTTATAACGTATAACGTTATATAGTATTACGTTATAACGTATAACGATTAACGTTATATAGTATTACGATATATAGTATTACGTTATAACGTATAACGTTATATAGTATTACGTTATAACGTATAACGTTATATAGTATTACGTTATAACGTATAACGTTATATAGTATTACGTTATAACGTATAACGTTATAACGTATAACGTTATATAGTATTACGTTATAACGTATAACGTTATATAGTATTACGTTATAACGTATAACGTTATAACGTTATAACGTTATATTATATATTACGTTATAACGTATTACGATATATAGTATTACGTTATAACGTATAACGTTATATAGTATTACGTTATAACGTATAACGTTATATAGTATTACGTTATAACGTATAACGTTATATAGTATTACGTTATAACGTATAACGTTATATAGTATTACGTTATAACGTATAACGTTATATAGTATTACGTTATAACGTATAACGTTATATATACGTTATAACGTATAACGTTATATAGTATTACGTTATAACGTATAACGTTATATAGTATTACGTTATATAGTATTACGTTATATAGTATTACGTTATAACGTATAACGTTATATAGTATTACGTTATAACGTATAACGTTATATAGTATTACGTTATAACGTATAACGTTATATAGTATTACGTTATAACGTATAACGTTATATAGTATTACGTTATATAGTATTACGTTATATAGTATTACGTTATAACGTATAACGTTATATAGTATTACGTTATAACGTATAACGTTATATAGTATTACGTTATAACGTATAACGTTATATAGTATTACGTTATAACGTATAACGTTATATAGTATTACGTTATAACGTATAACGTTATATAGTATTACGTTATATAGTATAACGATATATAGTATTACGTTATAACGTATAACGTTACAACGTTTTACGTTATATAGTATTACGTTATAACGTATAACGTTATATAGTATTACGTTATAACGTATAACGTTATATAGTATTACGTTATAACGTATAACGTTATATAGTATTACGTTATAACGTATAACGTTATATAGTATTACGTTATAACGTATAACGTTATATAGTATTACGTTATAACGTATAACGTTATATAGTATTACGTTATAACGTATAACGTTATATAGTATTACGTTATAACGTATAACGACGTTATATATAGTATTACGTTATAACGTATAACGTTATATACGTTATATACGTTATTACGTATAACGTTATATAGTATTACGTTATAACGTATAACGTTATATAGTTATTACGTTATAACGTATAACGTTATATAGTATTACGTTATAACGTATAACGTTATATAGTATTACGTTATAACGTATAACGTTATATAGTATTACGTTATAACGTATAACGTTATATAGTATTACGTTATAACGTATAACGTTATATAGTATTACGCTATATAGTATTACGATATATAGTATTACGTTATAACGTATAACGTTATAACGTATTACGTTATAACGTATAACGTTATATAGTATTACGTTATAACGTATAACGTTATATAGTATTACGTTATAACGTATAACGTTATATAGTATTACGTTATAACGTATAACGTTATATAGTATTACGTTATAACGTATAACGTTATATAGTATTACGTTATAACGTATAACGTTATAGTATTACGTTATAACGTATAACGTTATATAGTATTACGTTATAACGTATAACGTTATATAGTATTACGTTATAACGTATAACGTTATATAGTATTACGTTATAACGTATAACGTTATATAGTATTACGTTATAACGTATAACGTTATATAGTATTACGTTATAACGTATAACGTTATATAGTATTACGTTATAACGTATAACGTTATATAGTATTACCTTATAACGTATAACGTTATATAGTATTACGTTATAACGTATAACGTTATATAGTATTACGTTATAACGTATAACGTTATATAGTATTACGTTATAACGTATAACGTTATATAGTATTACGTTATAACGTATAACGAATAACGTTATATAGTATTACGATATATAGTATGACGTTATTACGTTATAACGTATAACGTTATATAGTATTACGTTATAACGTATAACGTTATATAGTATTACGTTATAACGTATAACGTTATATAGTATTACGCTATATAGTATTACGATATATAGTATTACGTTATAACGTATAACGATACAACGTTTTACTTTATATAGTATTACGTTATAACGTATAACGTTATATAGTATTACGTTACAACGTATAACGTTATATAGTATTACGTTATAACGTATAACGTTATATGGTATTACGTTATAACGTATAACGAATAACGTTATATAGTATTACGATATATAGTATTACGTTATAACGTATAACGTTATATAGTATTACGTTATAACGTATAACGTTATATAGTATTACGTTATAACGTATAACGTTATATAGTATTACGTTATAACGTATAACGTTATATAGTATTACGTTATAACGTATAACGTTATATAGTATTACCTTTTAACGTATAACGTTATATAGTATTACGCTATATAGTATTACGATATATAGTATTACGTTATAACGTTTGACGTTATGTAGTATTACGCTATAACGTATAACGTTATATAGTATTACGTTATAACGTATAACGTTATATAGTATTACGTTATAGCGTATAACGTTATATAGTATTACGTTATAACGTATAACGTTATATAGTATTACGTTATAACGTATAACGTTATATAGTATTACGTTATAACGTATAACGTTATATAGTATTACGTTATAACGTATAACGTTATATAGTATTACGTTATAACGTATAACGTTATATAGTATTACGTTATAACGTATAACGTTATATAGTATTACGTTATAACGTATAACGTTATATAGTATTACGTTATAACGTATAACGTTATATAGTATTACGTTATAACGTATAACGTTATATAGTATTACGTTATAACGTATAACGTTATATAGTATTACGTTATATAGTATTACGTTATATAGTATTACGTTATAACGTATAACGTTATATAGTATTACGTTATAACGTATAACGTTATATAGTATTACGTTATAACGTATAACGTTATATAGTATTACGTTATAACGTATAACGTTATATAGTATTACGTTATAACGTATAACGTTATATAGTATTACGTTATAACGTATAACGTTATATATTATTACGCTATATAGTATTACGATATATAGTATTACGTTATAACGTATAACGTTATGTAGTATTACGTTATAACGTATAACGTTATATAGTATTACGTTATAACGTATAACGTTATATAGTATTACGTTATAACGTATAACGTTATATAGTATTACGTTATAACGTATAACGTTATATAGTATTACGTTATAACGTATAACGTTATATAGTATTACGTTATAACGTATAACGTTATATAGTATTACGTTATAACGTATAACGTTATATAGTATTACGTTATAACGTATAACGTTATATAGTATTACGTTATAACGTATAACGTTATATAGTATTACGATATATTGTATTACGTTATAACGTATAACGTTATATAGTATTACCTTATAACGTATAACGTTATATAGTATTACGTTATAACGTATAACGTTATATAGTATTACGCTATATAGTATTACGATATATAGTATTACGTTATAACGTTTGACGTTATGTAGTATTACGTTATAACGTATAACGTTATATAGTATTACGTTATAACGTATAACGTTATATAGTATTACGTTATAACGTATAACGTTATATAGTATTACGTTATAACGTATAACGTTATATAGTATTACGTTATAACGTATAACGTTATATAGTATTACGTTATAACGTATAACGTTATATAGTATTACGCTATAACGTATTACGTTATATAGTATTACGTTATAACGTATAACGTTATATAGTATTACGTTATAACGTATAACGTTATATAGTATTACGTTATAACGTATAACGTTATATAGTATTACGTTATAACGTATAACGTTATATAGTATTACGTTATAACGTATAACGTTATATAGTATTACGTTATAACGTATAACGTTATATAGTATTACGTTATATCGTATTACGTTATATAGTATTACGTTATAACGTATAACGTTATATAGTATTACGTTATAACGTATAACGTTATATATTATTACGTTATAACGTATAACGTTATATAGTATTACGTTATAACGTATAACGTTATATAGTATTACGTTATAACGTATAACGTTATATAGTATTACGTTATAACGTATAACGTTATATAGTATTACGTTATAACGTATAACGTTATATAGTATTACGTTATAACGTATAACGTTATATAGTATTACGTTATATTGTATTACGTTATAACGTATAACGTTATATAGTATTACGATATATTGTATTACGTTATAACGTATAACGTTATATAGTATTACGTTATAACGTATAACGTTATATAGTATTACGTTATAACGTATAACGTTATATAGTATTACGTTATAACGTATAACGTTATATAGTATTACGTTATAACGTATAACGTTATATAGTATTACGTTATAACGTATAACGTTATATAGTTGAGGTGATATTGGTGATAGGTGTGTAAGGAACTACTCTTGATGTTTTTAACGAACAATAGTTTATTTAGAACTAATCAACAATCAGAGTAACAATTAACAATTAACAATTAACAATGACTCTTAACAGATAACTGGTAACAACTAACAAATAACGGGAGACACCGAGAGATCATTCGACGCGTTGCTGTGCAGATAGTATCGAGGAGTTTTACGTTTGACGGCATAGGACAGACTGACTGCCCTTTTGTTTCGGATCACGCAGATTCTTTCCTTCGTTGTCCATCGATATCCCCCACTAGCGTGCATTCATTAGATGTGCCGCCACTGCTGGCACGTGTATGCTCTTCCGAGAATTCGGCGGAAAGAGCGTGAAGATATCGATGGTACATTGGGCACGTCGGTGTTGCGCTTTGGCGGCGTCGCGCTTTGTATCCGGAGCCGTTGAAAAGTTCCGTGGCCCGTGCCGCCACAGTACCCCCTTACCAGTGATAACGCTATATAAAAAAAATGTATAAATGTTACAGGCAAGGGTGCACGTTCGCCAGCTCCTAACGCCTATCCGAGACCCGCCTGAAACCAATCAGGAAATCGAACTCTCCTGCCCGCGCGTGTGGTGTGATGAACTCTTGAGTCCCCTTCGCTTTGTTCGTTTCGGGCACCAGGCGGTATTGTTACATTGCGCTTTTCCGTGCTATGGTGTTCAATATTATCGTTAAGTAGAAATGCGGGTTTCAATCGGTCTATGGACACTATTACGTTTTTATTATTTATCTTAATAATGAAGGTCTTTTTTCCTCGCTCTATAACCTGATACGGCCCGTCGTAGGGTGGTTGTAAGGGGCCTCCGATGGCGTCGCGACGCAGAAATACATAAGGCGATGTTTCGAGGTCGCGGAACACGAAAGTTCTCTTTTCGCCGTGTCGCGTAATCGGATGAGGCCTGATTTTCTCTATTCGGTCTTTTAGGCGACTTGTGAATTCCGAATTGGCCTGTTGTTTTAGTCGGTACAAAAAATTCTGCCGGCAATCGTATGCCGGTGCCATAAACCATTTCGGCTGCCGTCGCGTTTAGGTCCTCTTTAATGGCTGTTCGTATGCCTAATAGAACTACCGGCAAGATATCCACCCAGTTGCTCGTATCGTGGCATTTGATTGCTGCTTTTAGTTGTCGGTGCAGGCGCTCTACCATCCCGTTGGACGCGGGGTGATAGGCTGTCGTGCGCAAATGTCTGATGCCGAGCAACCGGCATAGTTCGTTAAATAGGTTCGACTCGAACTGGCGTCCTTGATCGGTCGTTATTTTCAAAGGCACGCCGAAACGAGATATCCACGTGGAAAGGAGGGCCGAAGCGACGGTTGCCGCCTCCATGTCGGCGATGGGAATGGCTTCGGGCCAACGCGAAAAACGGTCGATACACGTTAGACAATATCGGTAGCCTTTTGAATATGGCATCACGATAATGTCTATGTGTATGTGCTCGAACCGGCCTGCTAAAGTTTCGAACGTTCCGACGGGTGAGGATACGTGCCTGGTGACCTTGCATCGTTGACACGGGATACATTGTCGTGCCCAAGTCCGGCAATCTTTGTTTACGGACGGCCAAATGAAACGCGACGTCACCAATTTTTGCGTGGCACGTATCCCTGGATGAGAAAGTCCGTGGAGCGAATTAAATACGTCGCGCCGCAAGGATTTCGGTACATACGGTCTTACAATGTCGCCTGATACGTCGCAGTATATTTCTGCGTCGTGGTCAGGGAAGCGTATCTTTTTAACCGTAACGCGGTTGTACCGGAGTTGACGATGTCGCTCAGTTCGTTGTCGTTTTCTTGCGCGGCGGCGAGAGTTTGATGATCCACAGACTTTCCTATCGCTTCGATGCGCGACAGAGCGTCGGCTACATTATTGTCTAACCCCTTGATATATCTTATGTCGGTGGTGAATTGCCCGATGTAATCTAGTTGCCGGAATTGTCGCGGCGAACACTTGTCAAGATCTTGGTTGAACGCATACGTAAGGGGTTTATGATCGGTGTAAATTGTAAAATTTCTCCCTTCTATGGCGTGTCGAAATCGCTTTACCGCAGTGTACATAGCGAGTAATTCGCGGTCGTACGCGCTGTACTTTCGCTGCGCGGAGTTCAACGGTTTAGTAAGGAAACCTAACGGCTGCCAAGAGTCGTTGACGCGTTGCTGGAGGACCGCTCCTATTGCATAGTCGGATGCGTCTACCGCAAGGCTAACAGGTGCGCCGGGTATCGGATGCGCTAACATCGTGGCGTTAGCGAGGGCGCGTTTCGACTCGCGGAAACTAGCTTCGGATTGCTCTGTCCATTCGATGGGCGCGTTGCCCTTTTTTCTTCCTTTTAGTAGGTCGTTTAGGGGTTGAAAAATTTTTGCGGCCCCCGGTATGAAACGTCGGTAGAAATTAATCATACCGAGGTACCTGCGTAGTGCTTTAACGGTCACGGGGAGCGGTACTTCTGCAATAGCGTCAACGCGTTCGGCTAGCGGTTTTATCCCGTCGGCGTTTACGGTGTGTCCCAAGAATGTGATTTCGCTCACCCCGAATTCGCACTTTACTGGGTTGATGACTACGCCATACTCGTTTAAGCGTTCAAACAAAATCCGAAGGTGTTCGCGATGTTGTTCTTCGGTTTCGGATGCGATTAGGAAATCGTCTATGTAAGCGAACACGAAGTCTAGACCGCGGGTAATTTCGTCAACGAATCTTTGACACGTTTGCGCGGCGTTTCGAAGCCCAAACATCATGTTGGTTGCTTCGAAAAGTCCGAACGGTGTCGTTATCGCGGTTTTTTCAACGTCCTCGGGCGCAATCGGGATTTGGTGGTAAGCGCGGACGAGATCGATCTTTGAGAAGATTCGCTTACCGTGCAAATTTTGCGCGAAATCTTCGATATGTGGTGGGGAGTACCTGTCGGGTATGGTGCGAGCGTTCAACGCACGATAGTCGCCGCATGGTCGTAGACTTCCGTCCTTCTTTGGGACGACATGCAGGGGTGATGCCCATGGACTCTTCGATGGCCGCATCACTCCTTGCTCGATCATTGCTGCAAAATCCGCCTTGACTTGCTTGAAACGATCCGGTGCGAGACGTCGAGGTTTACTGTAGACGGGTGGCCCGGGTGTGGTTTCAATATGGTGTACCACACTGTGTTGGATTTTCTCTCGTCCGAAGGCCGGTGGACGAGTTAGATCTGGAAACTCCGCCAAAAGTCGATGGTAGACCGATTCGCCGATTACGGTTTTGATGGATATTTCTTCCGTCGTGGCAGCATATCCCCTTGATGATAATTGGGTTGTCGTGTCGAGGAGTCGTTTGTTTCGCGGGTCCACGAGCAACCCATAATGGCTTAAAAAATCTACGCCTATGATAGGCGTTTGAACGTCAGCAATTACGAAGTTCCACTTGAAAGCTCGTCTTAGGGACAGGTTAAGGCCAATCGCAGTGGTACCATACGTTGCGATGCGCGTCCCGTTGGCCGCGAATAGTTCGTACGCGTTTCTCTTGACGTGCCTATGGACTTTACTGCGGGGGTATACGCTGATGTCGGCGCCGGTGTCTACGAGGAAAGAGATCTTCGTTTCCTTGTCCGTAACGAAGATGCGGCGGGATCTCAGGCCGTCGTCGTCTGCCGCGTCTACGGACGGCTGGTCTCGTTTCCCGACTTCCACGTGCAAGGGAAACGACAGTTCCTCGCGCGTTCTCCGTACTTTGCATGGTAGAAACACAAACCGTCTTGCCGTGGCGGATCTCGAGAGCGCGAACGTCGGTAGTATCGCGAACGCGAGCGTGATCGTGGTCGTGGTCGACGATGATTACTGATGCTCAACGCGTCTATCTGTGCCTGCAATTGTGATAGTCGCTCGCTCAACACGTTGATTGCGGCGGTCGTTGGTTCGTATGCTCCAGCGTTTTGCGCTGGTGGGTCCATTACTGCCGTTACTCGGGCGGTGCGCTGAAGATCCTCCTTGAATTCTTCAGCGATCAGGTCCGCTTGCCGCAATAACCTTTCTGGATCCGAATCGTCGACTGCCGCGAGGATACGCCTGATGCGGGCGGGTAATCGGTTCCTCCACAGCGTGAGGGTAAAATCATCGGGCGTGGAGGGGCTGGAGAGTTTTTTAAATGTTGGTAAAACTGGGATGGCTTTCTATCTCCCATCTCCTCGCTTTCCACCAACTTCTTTATCCGGGTCGCGTCCGTATCGGATATTATGCGAATGAGCGCGTGTTTTAATTTTTCGTAGCGTCCGGTGTCTGGAGGGTTCGTCATTAGGTCTTCGACGTCCTGGAGCTGTTGTTCGTTGAGGCATTTTGCCAGCGTCACGTACTTGATGGTGTCTTCCGTAATTCGCGCTGCCTCGAACTGTCTCTCCAGAAGGGCAAACCATGCCGCCGTGTTCGTGGACAGCAGTGGAGACATGCTGATCACCTGGCTGGCTAAGGTTCCCTGTGTATTATTTTCCATCGTCGCGGTGCGCTCAAAATCGGTGGTTAAAACGATAGCACTATCACGGTCACCTCCTTCACTAAATCACGTTAAATCACGTTAAATCACGTTAAATCACGTTAAATCACGTTAAATCACGTTAAATCACGTTAAATCACGTCGGTAGTCACCAATTTGAGGTGATATTGGTGATAGGTGCGTA
This sequence comes from Bombus balteatus, assembly GCA_019201815.1. Taxonomy (NCBI): domain Eukaryota; kingdom Metazoa; phylum Arthropoda; class Insecta; order Hymenoptera; family Apidae; genus Bombus; species Bombus balteatus. Next base: position 25,770 of record JAFJHM010000125.1, on the reverse strand, counting down.
AGGAACTACTCTTGGTGTTTTTAACGAACAATAGTTTATTTAGAACTAATCAACAATCAGAGTAACAATTAACAATTAACAATTAACAATGACACTTAACAGATAACTGGTAACAACTAACAAGTAACGATAGACACCGAGAGATCATTCGACGCGTTGCTGTGCAGATAGTATCGAGGAGTTTTACGTTTAACGGCATAGGACAGACTGACTGCCCTTTTGTTTCCGGATCACGCAGATTCTTTCCTTCGTTGTCCATCGATATCCCCCCACTAGCGTGCATTCATTAGATGTGCCGCCACTGCTGGCACGTGTATGCTCTTCCGAGAATTCGGCGGAAAGAGCGTGAAGATATCGATGGTACATTGGGCACGTCGGTGTTGCGCTTTGGCGGCGTCGCGCTTTGTATCCGGAGCCGTTGAAAAGTTCCGTGGCCCGTGCCGCCACATAGTATTACGCTATAACGTATAAGGTTATACAGTATTACGTTATAACGTATAACGTTATATAATATTACGTTATAACGTATAACGTTATATAGTATTACCATATATTGTATTACGTTATAACGTATAACGTTTTATAGTATTTCGTTATAACGTATAACGTTATATATTATTACGCTATCACGTATAACGTTATATAGTATTACGTTATAACGTATAACGTTATATAGTATTACGTTATAACGTATAACGTTATATAGTATTACGTTATAACGTTTAACGTTATATAGTATTACGTTATAACGTATAACGTCATATAGTATTACGCTATATAGTATTACGTTATATAATGTTACGTTATAACGTATAACGTTTTATAGTATTACGTTATAACGTATAACGTTATATAGTATTACGTTATAACGTATAACGTTATATAGTATTACGTTATAACGTATAACGTTATATAGTATTACGTTATAACGTATAACGTTATATAGTATTACGTTATAACGTATAACGTTATATAGTATTACGTTATAACGTATAACGTTATATAGTATTACGTTATAACGTATAACGTTATATAGTATTACGTTATAACGTATAACGTTATATAGTATTACGTTATAACGTATAACGTTATATAGTATTACGTTATAACGTATAACGTTATATAGTATTACGTTATAACGTATAACGTTATATAGTATTACGTTATAACGTATAACGTTATATAGTATTACGTTATAACGTATAACGTTATATGGTATTACGTTATAACGTATAACGTTATATAGTATTACGTTATAACGTATAACGTTATATAGTATTACGTTATAACGTATAACGTTATATAGTATTACGTTATAACGTATAACGTTATATAGTATTACGTTATAACGTATAACGTTATATATATTACGTTATATAGTATAACGTTATATAGTATTACGTATAGTTATATACTATAACGTATAACGTTATATAGTATTACGCTATAACGTATAACGTTATATAGTATTACGTTATAACGTCTAACGTTATATAGTATTACGTTATAACGTATAACGTTATATAGTATTACGCTATAACGTATAACGTTATATAGTATTACGTTATAAAGTATTACGTTATATAGTATTACGTTATAGCGTCTAACGTTATATAGTATTACGTTATAACGTATAACGTTATATAGTATTACGTTATAACGTATAACGTTATATAGTATTACGTTATAACGTATAACGTTATATAGTATTACGTTATAACGTATAACGTTATATAGTATTACGTTATAACGTATAACGTTATATAGTATTACGTTATAACGTATAACGTTATATAGTATTACGTTATAACGTATAACGTTATATAGTATTACGTTATAAAGTATAACGTTATATAGTATTACGTTATAACGTATAACGTTATATAGTATTACGTTATAACGTATAACGTTATATAGTATTACGTTATAAGGTATAACGTTATATAGTATTACGTTATAACGTATAACGTTATATAGTATTACGTTATAGCGTATAACGTTATATAGTATTACGTTATAACGTATAACGTTATATATCGTTATATAGTATTACGTTATAGCGTATAACGTTATATAGTATTACGTTATAACGTATAACGTTATATAGTATTACGTTATAACGTATAACGTTATATGGTATTACGTTTAACGTATAACGTTATATAGTATTACGCTATATAACGTTTACGTTATATAGTATAACGTTAACGTTATATAGTATTACGTTATAACGTATAACGTTATATAGTATTACGTTATAACGTATAACGTTATATATTATTACGTTATCACGTATAACGTTATATATTATTACGTTATAACGTATAACGTTATATAGTATTACGTTATAACGTATAACGTTATATAGTATTACGTTATAACGTATAACGTTATATAGTATTACGTTATAACGTATAACGTTATATAGTATTACGTTATAACTTATATAGTATTACGTTATAACGTATAACGTTATATAGTATTACGTTATAACGTATAACGTTATATAGTATTACGTTATAACGTATAACGTTATATAGTATTACGTTATAACGTATAACCTTATATAGTATTACGTTATATTGTATTACGTTATATAGTATAACGTTATATAGTATTACGTTATAACGTATAACGTTATATAGTATTACGTTATAACGTATAACGTTATATAGTATTACGTTATAACGTATAACGTTATATAGTATTACGTTATAACGTATAAGTTATATAGTATTACGTTATAACGTATAACGTTATATAGTATTACGTTATAACGTATAACGTTATATAGTATTACGTTATAACGTATAACGTTATATAGTATTACGTTATAACGTATAACGTTATATAGTATTACGTTATAACGTCTAACGTTATATAGTATTACGTTATAACGTATAACGTTATATAGTATTACGTTATAACGTATAACGTTATATAGTATTACGTTATAACGTATAACGTTATATAGTATTACGTTATAACGTATAACGTTATATAGTATTACGTTATAACGTATAACGTTATATAGTATTACGTTATAACGTATAACGTTATATAGTATTACGTTATAACGTATAACGTTATATAGTATTACGTTATAACGTATAACGTTATATAGTATTACGTTATAACGTATAACGTTATATAGTATTACGTTATAACGTATAACGTTATATATATATTACGTTATAACGTATAACGTTATATAGTATTACGTTATAACGTATAAAGTTATATAGTATTACGTTATATACGTATAAGGTTATATAGTATTACGTTATAAGTATAACGTTATAACGTATAACGTTATATAGTATTACGTTATAACGTATAAGGTTATATAGTATTACGTTATAACGTATAACGTTATATAGTATTACGTTATAACGTATAACGTTTTATAGTATTACGTTATACGTATAAGTTATATAGTATTACGTTATAACGTATAACGTTATATAGTATTTCGTTATAACGTATAACGTTATATAGTATTACGTTATACGTTATAACGTATAACGTTATATGGTATTACGTTATAACCTATAACGTTATATAGTATTACGTTATAACGTATAACGTTATATAGTATTACGTTATAACGTATAACGTATATATATTACGTTATAGCGTCTAACGTTATATAGTATTACGTTATAACGTATAACGTTATATAGTATTACGTTTTAACGTATAACGTTATATATTATTACGCTATATAAGTATTACGATATATAGTACTACGTTATAACGTTTGACGTTATATTATATATTACGTTATAACGTATAACGTTATATAGTATTACGTTATAACGTATAACGTTATATAGTATTACGTAAACGTATAACGTTATATAGTATTACGTTATAACGTCTAACGTTTTATAGTATTACGTTATAACGTATAACGTTATATAGTATTACGTATAACGTATAAGTTATATAGTTTCTTATAACGTATAACGTTATATAGTATTACGTTATAAGTATAACGTTATATAGTATTACGTTATAACGTATAACGTTATATAGTATTACGTTATAGCGTAAACGTTATATAGTATTACGTTATAGCGTCAACGTTATATAGTATTACGTTATAACGTATAACGTTATATAACGTAAGTATATATAGTTATAACGTATACGTTATATAGTATCCATATAACGTATAACGTTATATAATATTACGTTATACGTATAACGTTATATAGTATTACGTTATAACGTATAACGTTATATAGTATTACGTTATAACGTATAACGTTATATAGTATTACGTTATAACGTTTAACGTTATATAGTATTACGTTATAACGTATAACGTTATATAGTATTACGCTATAACGTATTACGTTATATAGTATTACGTTATAACGTATAACGTTTTATAGTATTACGTTATAACGTATAACGTTATATATTATTACGTTATAACGTATAAGTTATATTATTAGTTATAACGTATACGTTATATAGTATACGTTATAACGTATAACGTTATATAGTATTACGTTATAACGTATAACGTTATATAGTATTACGTTATAACGTATAACGTTATATAGTATTACGTTATAACGTATAACGTTATATAGTATTAGTTATAACGTATACGTTATATAGTATTACGTTATATAGTATTCGTTATAACGTATAACGTTATATAGTATTACGTTATAACGTATAACGTTATATAGTATTACGTTATAACGTATAACGTTATATAGTATTACGTTATAAAGTATTACGTTATATAGTATTACGTTATAACGTATGACGTTATATAGTATTACGCTATAACGTATAACGTTATATAGTATTACGTTATAACGTCTAACGTTATATAGTATTACGTTATAACGTATAACGTTATATAGTATTACGTTATAAGTATTATAACGTTATATATTATTACGTTATCACGTACAACGTTATATAGTATTACGTTATCACGTATAACGTTATATATTATTACGTTATAACGTATAACGTTATATAGTATTACGTTATAACGTATAACGTTATATAGTATTACGTTATAACGTATAACGTTATATAGTATTAGTTATAACGTATAACGTTATATAGTATTACGTTATAGCGTATAACGTTACATAGTATTACGTTATATAGTATTACGTTATATAGTATTAGTTATAACGTTTACGTTATATAGTATTACGTTAGTATAACGTTATATAGTTACGTGTTATATAGTATTAGTTATAGCGTTAACGTTATATAGTATTACGTTAAACGTATAACGTTATATAGATTAGTTATAACGTATAGTTATATAGTTTACGTTCGTTTTTTGTTTTTTCTTTATTTTAGTCGTTTAGTAGGTTGTTTTGTGTTTGTGTGTGCGGTGTAGCTATTTGTTTGAGACGTGTTGTTGTCTTTTGTTCTCTTGTTTTTTAAGCGCAACGTTTATTTGTTTTGTTGTTTTAGTTTATTATAAGTATACGTTATATAGTATTACGTTATAACGTATAACGTTATATAGTATTACGTTATAGCGTTAACGTTATATAGTATTACTTATAACGTATAACGTTATATAGTATTACGTTATAACGTATAACGTTATATAGTATTACTTATAACGTATAACGTTATATAGTATTACGTTTATAAGGTATAACGTTATATAGTATTACGTTATAACGTATACTTATGACGTTATATATATACGTTATAGCGTATAACGATGTATAGTTTACGTTATAGCGTCTAACGTTTATATAGTATTACGTTATAACGTATAACGTTATATAGTATTACGTTATAACGTATAACGAACTTATATAGTATGACCTTATAACGTCTAACGTTATAATCATCACGTGCATAACGTTATATAGTATTACGTTATAACGTATAACGTTATATAGTATTGCTCTATAACGTATAACGTTATATAGTATTACGTTATAACGTATTAACGTTTTTTTATATAGTATTACGTTATAATGTATAACGTTATATAGTATTACGTTATAACGTATAACGTTATATAGTATTACGTTATAACGTATAACGTTATATAGTATTACGTTATAACGTATGACGTTAATAGTATTACGTTATAACGTATAACGTTATATAGTATTACGCTATAACGTATAACGTTATATAGTATTACGTTATATACGTATAACGTTATATAGTATTACGTTATAACGTATAACGTTATATAGTATTACGTTATAACGTATAACGTTATATAGTATTACGTTATAACGTATAACGTTATATAGTATTACGTTATAACGTATAACGTTATATAGTATTACGTTATAACGTATAACGTTATATAGTATTACGTTATAACGTATAACGATATATAGTATTACGTTATAACGTATAACGTTATAAAGTTATATAGTATTACGTTATAGAGTATAACGTTATATAGTATTACGTTATAACGTATAACGTTATATAGTATTGCGTTATAACGTATAACGTTATATAGTATTACGTTATAACGTATAACGTTATATAGTATTACGTTATAACGTATAACGTTATATAGTATTACGTTATAACGTATAACGTTATATAGTATTACGTTATAACGTATAACGTTATATAGTATTACGTTATAACGTATAACGTTATATAGTATTACGTTATAACGTATAACGTTATATAGTATTACGTTATAACGTATAACGTTATATAGTATTACGTTATAACGTATAACGTTATAAGTATTACGTTATAACGTATAACGTTATATAGTATTACGTTATAACGTATAACGTTATATAGTATTACGTTATAACGTATAACGTTATATAGTATTACGTTATATAACGTATAACGTATATATATATAGTATTACGTTATAACGTATAACGTTATATAGTATTACGTTATAACGTATAACGTTATATAGTATTACGTTATAACGTATAACGTTATATAGTATTACGTTATAACGTATAACGTTATATAGTATTACGTTATAACGTATAACGTTATAAGTATTACGTTATAACGTATAACGTTATATAGTATTACGTTATAACGTATAACGTTATATAGTATTACGTTATAACGTAAACGTTATATAGTATTACGTTATAACGTATAACGTTATATAGTATTACGTTATAACGTATAACGTTATATAGTATTACGTTATAACGTATAACGTTATATAAGTATTACGTTATAACGTATAACGTTATATAGTATTACGTTATGACGTATAACGTTATATAGTATTACGTTATAACGTATAACGTTATATAGTATTACGTTATAACGTATAACGTTATATAGTATTACGTTATAACGTATAACGTTATATAGTATTACGTTATAGCGTATAACGTTATATAGTATTACGTTATAACGTATAACGTTATATAGTATTACGTTATAACGTATAACGTTATATAGTATTACGTTATAACGTATAACGTTATATAGTATTACGTTATAGCGTATAACGTTATATAGTATTACGTTATAACGTATAACGTTATATAGTATTACGTTATAACGTATAACGTTATATAGTATTACGTTATAACGTATAACGTTATATAGTATTACGTTATAAAGTATTACGATATATAGTATTACGTTATGACGTATAACGTTATATAGTATTACGTTATAACGTATAACGTTATATAGTATTACGTTATAACGTATAACGTTATATAGTATTACGTTATAACGTATAACGTTATATATGTATTACGTTATAACGTATAACGTTATATAGTATTACGTTATAACGTATAACGTTATATAGTATTACGTTATAACGTATAACGTTATATAGTATTACGTTATAACGTATAACGTTATATAGTATTACGTTATAACGTATAACGTTATATAGTATTACGCTATAACGTATAACGTTATATAACAGTATAACGTTATATAGTATTACGTTATAACGTATAACGTTATATAGTATTACTTATAACGTATAACGTTATATAGTATTACGTTATAACGTATAACGTTATATAGTATTACGTTATAACGTATAACGTTATATAGTATTACGTTATAACGTATAACGTTATATAGTATTACGTTATAACGTATAACGTTATATAGTATTACGTTATAACGTATAACGTTATATAGTATTACGTTATAGCGTATAACGTTATATAGTATTACGTTATGACGTATAACGTTATATAGTATTACGTTATAACGTATAACGTTATATAGTATTACGTTATAACGTATAACGTTATATAGTATTACGTTATAACGTATAACGTTATATAGTATTACGTTATAGCGTCTAACGTTATATAGTATTACGTTATAACGTATAACGTTATATAGTATTACGATATATAGTATTACGTTATAACGTATAACGTTATATAGTATTACGTTATAACGTATAACGTTATATAGTATTACGTTATAACGTATAACGTTATATAGTATTACGTTATAACGTATAACGTTATATAGTATTACGTTATAACGTATAACGTTATATAGTATTACGTTATAACGTATAACGTTATATAGTATTACGTTATAACGTATAAGGTTATATAGTATTACGTTATAACGTATAACGTTATATAGTATTACGTTATAACGTATAACTAACTTATATAGTATTACGTTATATAACGTATTACGTTATATATATACGTTATATAGTATTAGTTATAAGTATTACGTTATAACGTATAACGTTATATAGTATTACGTTATAACGTATAACGTTATATAGTATTACGTTATAACGTATAACGTTATATAGTATTACGTTATAACGTATAACGTTATATAGTATTACGTTATATAGTATAACGTTATATAGTATTACGTTATAACGTATAACGTTATATAGTATACGTTATAACGTATAACGTTATATAGTATTACGTTATAACGTATAACGTTATATAGTATTACGTTATAACGTATAACGTTATATAGTATTACGTTATAACGTATAACGTTATATAGTATTACGTTATAACGTATAACGTTATATAGTATTACGTTATAACGTATAACGTTATATAGTATTACGTTATAACGTATAACGTTATATAGTATTACGTTATATAGTATTACGTTATAACGTATAACGTTATATAGTATTACGTTATAACGTATAACGTTATATAGTATTACGTTATAACGTATAACGTTATATAGTATTACGTTATAACGTATAACGTTATATAGTATTACGTTATAACGTATAACGTTATATAGTATTACGTTATAACGTATAACGTTATATAGTATTACGTTATAACGTATAACGTTATATAGTATTACTTTATAACGTATAACGTTATATAGTATTACGTTATAACGTATATAGACGTTATATACGTTATATAGTATTACGTTATATTGTATTACGTTATATAGTATTACGTTATAACGTATAACGTTATATAGTATTACGTTATAACGTATAACGTTATATAGTATTACGTTATATAGTATTACGATATATAGTATTACGTTATAACGTATAACGTTATAACGTTATAACGTTAACGTTATGTAGTATTACGTTATAACGTATACCGTTATATAGTATTACGTTATAACGTATAACGTTATATAGTATTACGTTATAACGTATAACGTTATATAGTATTACGTTATAACGTATAACGTTATATAGTATTACGTTATATAGTATTACGTTATATTGTATTACGATATATAGTATTACATTATAACGTATAACGTTATATAGTATTACGTTATAACGTATAACGTTATATAGTATTACTTATAACGTATAACGTTATATAATATTACGTTATAACGTATAACGTTATATAGTATTACCTTATAACGTATAACGTTATATAGTATTACGTTATAACGTATAACGTTATTAGTATAACGTTATAACGTATAACGTTATATAGTATTACGTTATAACGTATAACGTTATATAGTATTACGTTATAAAGTATAACGTTATATAGTATTACGTTATAACGTATAACGTTATAACGTTCTTATATAGTATTACGTTATAACGTATAACGTTATATAGTATTACGTTATAACGTATAATATAGACGTATTTGACGTTATATAGTATTACGTTATATTGTATTACGATATATAGTATTACATTATAACGTATAACGTTATATAGTATTACGTTATAACGTATAACGTTATATAGTATTACCTTATAACGTATAACGTTATATAATATTACGTTATAACGTATAACGTTATATAGTATTACGTTATAACGTATTACGTTATATAGTATTACGTTATAACGTATAACGTTATATAGTATTACGTTATAACGTATAACGTTATATAGTATTACGTTATAACGTATAACGTTATATAGTATTACGTTATAACGTATATAGACGTATATTTGACGTTATATAGTATTACGTTATATTGTATTACGATATATAGTATTACGTTATAACGTATAACGTTATATAGTATTACGTTATAACGTATAACGTTATATAGTATTACGTTATATAGTATTACGTTATATAGTATTACGTTATAATGTATAACGTTATAACGTTTAACGTTATGTAGTATTACGTTATAACGTATAACGTTATATAGTATTACGTTATAACGTATAACGTTATATAGTATTACGTTATATAGTATTACGTTATATAGTATTACGTTATAACGTATAACGTTATAACGTATACGTTATATAGTATTACGTTATATAGTATTACGATATATAGTATTACGTTATAACGTATAACGTTATATAGTATTACATTATAACGTATAACGTTATGTAGTATTACCTTATATAGTATTACGTTATATAGTATTACGATATATGTATAACGTTATAACGTTTGACGTTATATAGTATTACGTTATAACGTATAACGTTATATAGTATTTCCTTATAACGTATAACGTTATATAATATTACGTTATAACGTATAACGTTATATAGTATTACTTTATAACGTATTACGTTATATAGTATTACGTTATAACGTATAACGTTATATAGTATTACGTTATAACGTATAACGTTATATAGTATTACTTTATAACGTATAACGTTATATAGTATTACGTTATAACGTATATAGACGTATATTTGACGTTATATAGTATTACGTTATATTGTATTACGATATATAGTATTACGTTATAACGTATAACGTTATATAGTATTACGTTATAACGTATAACGTTATATAGTATTACGTTATATAGTATTACGATATATAGTATTACATTATATAACGTATAACGTTATATAGTATTACGTTATAACGTATAACGTTATATAGTATTACGTTATAACGTATAACGTTATATAGTATTACGTTATAACGTATATGTATTACGTTAAGTTATATAGTATTACGTTATAACGTATAACGTTATATAGTATTACGTTATAACGTATAACGTTATATAGTATTACGTTATAACGTATAACGTTATATAGTATTACGTTATAACGTATAACGTTATATAGTATTACGTTATAACGTATAACGTTATATAGTATTACGTTATAACGTATAACGTTATATAGTATTACGTTATAACGTATAACGTTATATAGTATTACGTTATAACGTATAACGTTATATAGTATTACGTTATAACGTATAACGTTATATAGTATTACGTTATAACGTATAACGTTATATAGTATTACGTTATAACGTATAACGTTATATAGTATTACGTTATAACGTATAACGTTATATAGTATTAGTTATATGTATTACGTTATATAGTATTACGTTATAACGTATAACGTTATATAGTATTACGTTATAACGTATAACGTTATATAGTATTACGTTATATCGTATTACGTTATATAGTATTACGTTATAACGTATTACGTTATAACGTATAACGTTATATAGTATTACGTTATAACGTATAACGTTATATAGTATTACGTTATAACGTATAACGTTATATAGTATTACGTTATAACGTATAACGTTATATAGTATTACGTTATAACGTATAACGTTATATAGTATTACGTTATAACGTATAACGTTATATAGTATTACGTTATAACGTATAACGTTATATAGTATTACGTTATAACGTATAACGTTATATAGTATTACGTTATAACGTATAACGTTATATAGTATTACGTTATAAAGTATAACGTTATATAGTATTACGTTATAACGTATAACGTTATATAGTATTACGTTATAACGTATAACGTTATATAGTATTACGTTATAACGTATTACTATATAACGTTATATAGTATTACGTTATAACGTATAACGTTATATAGTATTACGTTATAACGTATAACGTTATATAGTATTACGTTATAACGTATAACGTTATATAGTATTACGTTATATACGTATAACGTTATATATGTATTACGTTATAACGTATAACGTTATATAGTATTACGTTATAACGTATAACGTTATATAGTATTACGTTATAACGTATAACGTTATATAGTATTACGTTATAACGTATAACGTTATATAGTATTACGTTATAACGTATAACGTTATATAGTATTACGTTATAACGTATAACGTTATATAATACGTTATATAGTATAACGTTATATAGTATTACGTTATAACGTATAACGTTATATAGTATTACGTTATAACGTATAACGTTATATAGTATTACGTTATAACGTATAACGTTATATAGTATTACGTTATAACGTATAACGTTATATAGTATTACGTTATAAGTATTACGTTATATAGTATTACGTTATAACGTATAACGTTATATAGTATTACTTATAACGTATAACGTTATATAGTATTACGTTATAACGTATAACGTTATATAGTATTACGTTATAACGTATAACGTTATATAGTATTACGTTATAACGTATAACGTTATATAGTATTACGTTATAACGTATAACGTTATATAGTATTACGTTATAACGTATAACGTTATATAGTATTACGTTATAACGTATACGTTATATAGTATTACGTTATAACGTATAACGTTATATAGTATTACGTTATAACGTATAACGTTATATAGTATTACGTTATAACGTATAACGTTATATAGTATTACGTTATAACGTATAACGTTATATAGTATTCGTTATAAGTATAACGTTATATAGTATTACGTTATAAGTATACGTTATATAGTATTACGTTATAACGTATAACGTTATATAGTATTACGTTATAACGTATAACGTTATATAGTATTACGTTATAACGTATAACGTTATAATAATATAGTATTAGTTATAAGTATACGTTATATAGTATTACGTTATAACGTATAACGTTATATAGTATTACGTTATAACGTATAACGTTATATAGTATTACGTTATAACGTATAACGTTATATAGTATTAGTTATAACGTATAAGTTATATAGTATTACGTATAACGTATAACGTTATATAGTATTACGTTATAACGTATAACGTTATATAGTATTACGTTATAACGTATAACGTTATATAGTATTACGTTATAACGTATAACGTTATATAGTATTACGTTATAACGTATAACGTTATATAGTATTACGTTATAACGTATAACGTTATATAGTATTACGTTATAACGTATAATATATTAGTTATATAGTATTAGTTATATTATACGTTATATATATTCTTATAAGTATACGTTATATAGTATTACGTTATAACGTATAACGTTATATAGTATTACGTTATAACGTTATAACGTATAACGTTATATAGTATTACGTTATAACGTATAACGTTATATAGTATTACGTTATAACGTATAACGTTATATAGTATTACGTTATAACGTATAACGTTATATAGTATTACGTTATAACGTATAACGTTATATAGTATTACGTTATAACGTATAACGTTATATAGTATTACGTTATATAGTATTACGTTATATAGTATTACGTTATATAGTATTACGTTATAACGTATACGTTATATAGTATTACGTTATAACGTATAACGTTATATAGTATTACGTTATAACGTATAACGTTATATAGTATTACTTATAACGTATAACGTTATATAGTATTACGTTATAACGTATAACGTTATATAGTATTACGTTATAACGTATAACGTTATATAGTATTACGTTATAAGTTATACTATATAGTATTACGTTATAACGTATAACGTTATATAGTATTACGTTATAACGTATAACGTTATATAGTATTACGTTATAACGTATTAACGTATTATATTATATATTAGTTATAAGTATTACGTTATAACGTATAACGTTATATAGTATTACGTTATAACGTATAACGTTATATAGTATTACGTTATAACGTATAACGTTATATAGTATTACGTTATAACGTATAACGTTATATAGTATTACGTTATAACGTATAACGTTATATAGTATTACGTTATAACGTATAACGTTATATAGTATTACGTTATAACGTATAACGTTATATAGTATTACGTTATAACGTATAACGTTATATAGTATTACGTTATAACGTATAACGTTATATAGTATTACGTTATAACGTATATACGTATTTACGTTATATAGTATTACGTTATAACGTATTACGTTATATAGTATTACGTTATAACGTATAACGTTATATAGTATTACGTTATAACGTATAACGTTATATAGTATTACGTTATAACGTATAACGTTATATCGTATACGTTATAACGTATAACGTTATATAGTATTACGTTATAACGTATAACGTTATATAGTATTACGTTATAACGTATAACGTTATATAGTATTACGTTATAACGTATAACGTTATATAGTATTACGTTATAACGTATAACGTTATATAGTATTACGTTATAACGTATAACGTTATATAGTATTACGTTATAACGTATAACGTTATATAGTATTACGTTATAACGTATAACGTTATATAGTATTACGTTATAACGTATAACGTTATATAGTATTACGTTATAACGTATAACGTTATATAGTATTACGTTATAACGTATAACGTTATATACGTTATATAGTATTACGTTATAACGTATAACGTTATATAGTATTACGTTATAACGTATAACGTTATATAGTATTACGTTATAACGTATAACGTTATATAGTATTACGTTATATAGTATTACGTTATAACGTATTACGTTATATAGTATTACGTTATAACGTATAACGTTATATAGTATTACGTTATATAGTATTACGTTATATAGTATTACGTTATATAGTATAACGTTATAACGTATTACGTTATATAGTATTACGTTATAACGTATAACGTTATATAGTATTACGTTATAACGTATAACGTTATATAGTATTACGTTATAACGTATAACGTTATATAGTATTACGTTATAACGTATAACGTTATATAGTATTACGTTATATAGTATTACGTTATAACGTATAACGTTATATAGTATTACGTTATAACGTATAACGTTATATAGTATTACGTTATAACGTATAACGTTATATAGTATTACGTTATAACGTATAACGTTATATAGTATTACGTTATAACGTATAACGTTATAACGTATTACGTTATATAGTATTACGTTATATAGTATTACGTTATATAGTATTACGTTATAACGTATTACGTTATAACGTATAACGTTATATAGTATTACGTTATAACGTATAACGTTATATAGTATTACGTTATAACGTATAACGTTATATAGTATTACGTTATAACGTATAACGTTATATAGTATTACGTTATAACGTATAACGTTATATAGTATTACGTTATATTGTATAACGTTATATAGTATTACGTTATAACGTATAACGTTATAACGTATACGTATATATAGTATTACGTTATAACGTATAACGTTATATAGTATTACGTTATAACGTATAACGTTATATAGTATTACGTTATAACGTATAACGTTAACGTTATATAGTATTACGTTATAACGTATAACGTTATATAGTATTACGTTATAACGTATAACGTTATATAGTATTACGTTATAACGTATAACGTTATATAGTATTACGTTATAACGTATAACGTTATATAGTATTACGTTATAACGTATAACGTTATATAGTATTACGTTATAACGTATAACGTAACGTTATATAGTATTACGTTATAACGTATAACGTTATATAGTATTATTACGTATAACGTTATAACGTATAACGTTTATATAGTATTACGTTATAACGTATAACGTTATATAGTATTACGTTATAACGTATAACGTTATATATACGTTATAACGTATAACGTTATATAGTATTACGTTATAACGTATAACGTTATATAGTATTACGTTATAACGTATAACGTTATATAGTATTACGTTATAACGTATAACGTTATATAGTATTACGTTATAACGTATAACGTTATATAGTATTACGTTATAACGTATATAGTTATATAGTTTACGTTATATAGTATTACGTTATATCGTATTACGATATATAGTATTACGTTATAACGTATAACGTTATATAGTATTACGTTATAACGTATAACGTTATATAGTATTACGTTATAACGTATAACGTTATATAGTATTACGTTATAACGTATAACGTTATATAGTATTACGTTTATAACGTATAACGTTATATAGTATTACGTTATAACGTATATAACGTATATTTGACGTTATATAGTATTACGTTATATTGTATTACGATATATAGTATTACGTTATAACGTATAACGTTATATAGTATTACGTTATATAGTATTACGATATATAGTATTACGTTATAACGTATAACGTTATAACGTTTGACGTTATATAGTATTACGTTATAACGTATAACGTTATATAGTATTACGTTATAACGTATAACGTTATATAGTATTACGTTATATAGTATTACGATATATAGTATTACGTTATATATGTATAACGTTATAACGGTAGACGATATATAGTATTACGTTATATCGTATTACGTTATATAGTATTACGTTATAACGTATAACGTTATATATTATTACGTTATAACGTATAACGTTATATAGTATTACGTTATATAGTATTACGATATATAGTATTACGATATATCGTATTACGTTATAACGTATAACGTTATATAGTATTACGTTATAACGTATAACGTTATATAGTATTACGTTATAACGTATAACGTTATATAGTATTACGTTATAACGTATAACGTTATATAGTATTACGTTATAACGTATAACGTTATATAGTATTACGTTATAACGTATAACGTTATATAGTATTACGTTATAACGTATAACGTTATATAGTATTACGTTATATCGTATTACGTTATATAGTATTACGTTATATAGTATTACGTTATAACGTATAACGTTATATAGTATTACGTTATAACGTATAACGTTATATAGTATTACGTTATAACGTATAACGTTATATAGTATTACGTTATAACGTATAACGTTATATAGTATTACGTTATAACGTATAACGTTATATAGTATTACGTTATAACGTATAACGTTATATAGTATTACGTTATAACGTATAACGTTATATAGTATTACGTTATAACGTATAACGTTATATAGTATTACGTTATAACGTATAACGTTATATAGTATTACGTTATAACGTATAACGTTATATAGTATTACGTTATAACGTATAACGTATATTTGACGTTATATAGTATTACGTTATAACGTATAACGTTATATAGTATTACGTTATAACGTATAACGTTATATAGTATTACGTTATATAGTATTACGATATATAGTATTACGTTATAACGTATAACGTTATAACGTTTGACGTTATATAGTATTACGTTATAACGTATAACGTTATATAGTATTACGTTATAACGTATAACGTTATATAGTATTACGTTATATAGTATTACGATATATAGTATTACGTTATAACGTATAACGTTATAACGTATACGTTATATAGTATTACGTTATATAGTATTACGTTATATAGTATTACGTTATAACGTATAACGTTATATAGTATTACATTATAACGTATAACGTTATATAGTATTACGTTATAACGTATAACGTTATATAGTATTACGTTATAACGTATAACGTTATATAGTATTACGTTATAACGTATAACGTTATATAGTATTACGTTATAACGTATAACGTTATATAGTATTACGTTATAACGTATAACGTTATATAGTATTACGTTATAGCGTCTAACGTTATATAGTATTACGTTATAACGTATAACGTTATATAGTATTACGATATATTGTATTACGTTATAACGTATAACGTTATATAGTACTTCCATATAACGTATAACGTTATATAGTATTACGTTATAGCGTCTAACGTTATATAGTATTACGTTATAACGTATAACGTTATATAGTATTACGTTATAACGTATAACGTTATATAGTATTACGTTATAACGTATAACGTTATATAATATTACGTTATAACGTATAACGTTATATAGTATTACGTTATAACGTATAACGTTATATAGTATTACGTTATAACGTATAACGTTATATAGTATTACGTTATAACGTATAACGTTATATAGTATTACGTTATAACGTATAACGTTATATAGTATTACGTTATAACGTATATAGACGTATATTTGACGTTATATAGTATTACGTTATATTGTATTACGATATATAGTATTACGTTATAACGTATAACGTTATATAGTATTACGTTATATAGTATTACGATATATAGTATTACGTTATAACGTATAACGTTATAACGTTTGACGTTATATAGTATTACGTTATAACGTATAACGTTATATAGTATTACGTTATAACGTATAACGTTATATAGTATTACGATATATAGTATTACGTTATAACGTATGACGTTATATAGTATTACGTTATAACGTATAACGTTATATAGTATTACGTTATAACGTATAACGTTATATAGTATTACGTTATAACGTATAACGTTATATAGTATTACGTTATAACGTATAACGTTATATAGTATTACGTTATAACGTATAACGTTATATAGTATTACGTTATAACGTATAACGTTATATAGTATTACGTTATAACGTATAACGTTATATAGTATTACGTTATAACGTATAACGTTATATAGTATTACGTTATAACGTATAACGTTATATAGTATTACCTTATAACGTATAACGTTATATAGTATTACGTTATAACGTATAACGTTATATAGTATTACTATATAACGTATAACGTTATATAGTATTACGTTATAACGTATAACGTTATATAGTATTACGTTATAACGTATAACGTTATATAGTATTACGTTATAACGTATAACGTTATATAGTATTACGTTATAACGTATATAGACGTATATTTGACGTTATATAGTATTACGTTATATCGTATTACGATATATAGTATTACGTTATAACGTATAACGTTATAACGGTAGACGATATATAGTATTACGTTATATAGTATTACGATATATAGTATTACGTTATAACGTATAACGTTATATAGTATTACGTTATAACGTATAACGTTATATAGTATTACGTTATAACGTATAACGTTATATAGTATTACTTTATAACGTATAACGTTATATAGTATTACGTTATAACGTATATAGACGTATATTTGACGTTATATAGTATTACGTTATATTGTATTACGATATATAGTATTACGTTATAACGTATAACGTTATATAGTATTACGTTATATAGTATTACGATATATAGTATTACGTTATAACGTATAACGTTATAACGTTTGACGTTATGTAGTATTACGTTATAACGTATACCGTTATATAGTATTACGTTATAACGTATAACGTTATATAGTATTACGTTATATAGTATTACGATATATAGTATTACGTTATAACGTATAACGTTATAACGGTAGACGATATATAGTATTACGTTATATAGTATTACGATATATAGTATTACGTTATAACGTTTGACGTTATATATTATTACATTATAACGTATAACGTTATATAGTATTACCTTATATAGTATTACGATATATAGTATTACGATATAACGTATAACGTTATAACGTTTGACGTTATATAGTATTACGTTATAACGGATAACGTTATATAGTATTACGTTATAACGTATAACGTTATATAGTTATTACGTATAACGTATATATTACGTTATAACGTATAACGTTATATAGTATTACGATATATTGTATTACGTTATAACGTATAACGTTATATAGTATTACCATATAACGTATAACGTTATATAGTATTACGTTATAACGTATAACGTTATATAGTATTACGTTATAACGTATAACGTTATATAGTATTACGTTATAACGTATAACGTTATATAGTATTACGTTATAACGTATAACGTTATATAGTATTACGTTATAACGTATAACGTTATATAGTATTACGTTATAACGTATAACGTTATATAGTATTACGTTATAGCGTCTAACGTTATATAGTATTACGTTATAACGTATAACGTTATATAGTATTACGATATATTGTATTACGTTATAACGTATAACGTTATATAGTATTACGTTATAACGTATATAGACGTATATTTGACGTTATATAGTATTACGTTATATCGTATTACGATATATAGTATTACGTTATAACGTATAACGTTATATAGTATTACGTTATAACGTATAACGTTATATAGTATTACGTTATAACGTATAACGTTATATAGTATTACGTTATAACGTATAACGTTATATAGTATTACGTTATAACGTATAACGTTATAACGTTATATAGTATTACGTTATAACGTATATAACGTATATTTACGTTATATAGTATTACGTTATAATGTATTACGATATATAGTATTACGTTATAACGTATAACGTTATATAGTATTACGTTATATAGTATTACGATATATAGTATTACGTTATAACGTATAACGTTATAACGTTTGACGTTATATAGTATTACGTTATAACGTATAACGTTATATAGTATTACGTTATAACGTATAACGTTATATAGTATTACGTTATATAGTATTACGTTATAACGTATAACGTTATATAGTATTACGTTATAACGTATAACGTTATATAGTATTACGTTATATAGTATTACGTTATAACGTATAACGTTATATAGTATTACGTTATAACGTATAACGTTATATAGTATTACGTTATAACGTATTACGTTATATAGTATTACGTTATAACGTATAACGTTATATAGTATTACGTTATAACGTATAACGTTATATAGTATTACGTTATAACGTATAACGTTATATAGTATTACGTTATAACGTATAACGTTATATAGTATTACGTTATAACGTATATAACGTTATATTTGACGTTATATAGTATTACGTTATAACGTATTACGATATATAGTATTACGTTATAACGTATAACGTTATATAGTATTACGTTATATCGTATAACGTTATATAGTATTACGTTATAACGTATAACGTTATAACGTTTGACGTTATATAGTATTACGTTATAACGTATAACGTTATATAGTATTACGTTATAACGTATAACGTTATATAGTATTACGTTATATCGTATTACGATATATAGTATTACGTTATAACGTATAACGTTATAACGGTAGACGATATATAGTATTACGTTATATAGTATTACGATATATAGTATTACGTTATAACGTATAACGTTATATAGTATTACATTATAACGTATAACGTTATATAGTATTACCTTATATAGTATATAACGTATTACGTTATATAGTATTACGTTATAACGTATAACGTTATAACGTATGACGTTATATAGTATTACGTTATAACGTATAACGTTATATAGTATTACGTTATAACGTATAACGTTATATAGTTATAACGTATATACGTTATATAGTATTACGTTATATATAACGTATTACGTTATAACGTATAACGTTATATAGTATTACGTTATAACGTATAACGTTATATAGTATTACGTTATAACGTATAAGCATATAGTATTACGTTATAACGTATAACGTTATATAGTATTACGTTATAACGTATATACGTTATATAGTATAACGTTATATAGTATTACGTTATAACGTATTACGTTATATAGTATTACGTTATAACGTATAACGTTATATAGTATTACGTTATAACGTATAACGTTATATAGTATTACGTTATATAGTATTACGTTATATAGTATTAACGTTATATAGTATTACGTTATAACGTATTACGTTATATAGTATTACGTTATAACGTATAACGTTATATAGTATTACGTTATATACGTATATACGTTATATAGTATTACGTTATAACGTATAACGTTATATAGTATTACGTTATAACGTATAACGTTATATAGTATTACGTTATAACGTATAACGTTATATAGTATTACGTTATAACGTATAACGTTATATAGTATTACGTTATAACGTATAACGTTATATAGTATTACGTTATAACGTATAACGTTATATAGTATTACGTTATAACGTATATAGACGTATAACGTTATATAGTATTACGTTATATTGTATTACGTTATATAGTATATAACGTTATAACGTATACGTTATATAGTATTACGTTATATATAGTTATAACGTATACTTATATAGTATTACGTTATAACGTATAACGTTATATAGTATTACGTTATAACGTATAACGTTATATAGTATTACGTTATAACGTATAACGTTATATAGTATTACGTTATAACGTATAACGTTATATAGTATTACGTTATAAAGTATATAACGTATATTTGACGTTATATAGTATTACGTTATATTGTATTACGATATATAGTATTACGTTATAACGTATAACGTTATATAGTATTACGTTATATAGTATTACGATATATAGTATTACGTTATAACGTATAACGTTATAACGTTTGACGTTATATAGTATTACGTTATAACGTATAACGTTATATAGTATTACGTTATAACGTATAACGTTATATAGTATTACGTTATATAGTATTACGATATATAGTATTACGTTATAACGTATAACGTTATAACGGTATACGTTATATAGTATTACGTTATATAGTATTACGATATATAGTATTACGTTATAACGTCTGACGTTATATATTATTACATTATAACGTATAACGTTATATAGTATTACGTTATATAGTATTACGATATATAGTATTACGATATAACGTATAACGTTATAACGTTTGACGTTATATAGTATTACGTTATAACGTATAACGTTATATAGTATTACGTTATAACGTATAACGTTATATAGTATTACGTTATAACGTATAACGTTATATAGTATTACGTTATAACGTATAACGTTATATAGTATTACGTTATAACGTATAACGTTATATAGTATTACGTTATAACGTATAACGTTATATAGTATTACGTTATAACGTATAACGTTATAACGGTAGACGATATATAGTATTACGTTATATAGTATTACGATATATAGTATTACGTTATAACGTTTGACGTTATATAGTATTACGTTATAACGTATAACGTTATATAGTATTACCTTATATATACGTATTACGATATATAGTATTACGTTATAACGTATAACGTTATATAGTATTACGTTATAACGTATAACGTTATATAGTATTACGTTATAACGTATAACGTTATATAGTATTACGTTATAACGTATAACGTTATATAGTATTACGTTATAACGTATAACGTTATATAGTATTACGTTATAACGTATAACGTTATATAGTATTACGATATATTGTATTACGTTATAACGTATAACGTTATATAGTATTACGTTATAACGTATAACGTTATATAGTATTACGTTATAACGTATAACGTTATATAGTATTACGTTATAACGTATAACGTTATATAGTATTACGTTATAACGTATAACGTTATATAGTATTACGTTATAACGTATAACGTTATATAGTATTACGTTATAACGTATAACGTTATATAGTATTACGTTATAACGTATTACGTTATATAGTATTACGTTATAACGTATAACGTTATATAGTATTACGTTATAACGTATAACGTTATATAGTATTACGTTATAACGTATAACGTTATATAGTATTACGTTATAACGTATATAGACGTATATTTACGTTATATAGTATTACGTTATATTGTATTACGTTATATAGTATTACGTTATAACGTATAACGTTATATAGTATTACGTTATATAGTATTACGATATATAGTATTACGTTATAACGTATAACGTTATAACGTTTGACGTTATATAGTATTACGTTATAACGTATAACGTTATATAGTATTACGTTATAACGTATAACGTTATATAGTATTACGATATATAGTATTACATTATAACGTTTGACGTTATATAGTATTACGTTATAACGTATAACGTTATATAGTATTACGTTATAACGTATAACGTTATATATTATTACGTTATAACGTATAACGTTATATAGTATTACGTTATAACGTATAACGTTATATAGTATTACGTTATAACGTATAACGTTATATAGTATTACGTTATAACGTATAACGTTATATAGTATTACGTTATAACGTATAACGTTATATAGTATTACGTTATAACGTATAACGTTATATAGTATTACGTTATAACGTATAACGTTATATAGTATTACGTTATAACGTATAACGTTATATAGTATTACGTTATAACGTATAACGTTATATAGTATTACTTTATAACGTATTACGTTATATAGTATTACGTTATAACGTATAACGTTATATAGTATTACGTTATAACGTATAACGTTATATAGTATTACTTTATAACGTATAACGTTATATAGTATTACGTTATAACGTATATAGACGTATATTTGACGTTATATAGTATTACGTTATATTGTATTACGATATATAGTATTACGTTATAACGTATAACGTTATAACGGTAGACGATATATAGTATTACGTTATATAGTATTACGTTATATAGTATTACGTTATAACGTATAACGTTATATAGTATTACGTTATAACGTATAACGTTATATAGTATTACGTTATAACGTATAACGTTATGTAGTATTACTTTATAACGTATAACGTTATATAGTATTACGTTATAACGTATATAGACGTATATTTGACGTTATATAGTATTACGTTATATTGTATTACGATATATAGTATTACGTTATAACGTATAACGTTATATAGTATTACGTTATATAGTATTACGATATATAGTATTACGTTATAACGTATAACGTTATAACGTTTGACGTTATGTAGTATTACGTTATAACGTATACCGTTATATAGTATTACGTTATAACGTATAACGTTATATAGTATTACGTTATATAGTATTACGATATATAGTATTACGTTATAACGTATAACGTTATAACGGTAGACGATATATAGTATTACGTTATATAGTATTACGATATATAGTATTACGTTATAACGTCTGACGTTATATATTATTACATTATAACGTATAACGTTATATAGTATTACCTTATATAGTATTACGATATATAGTATTACGATATAACGTATAACGTTATAACGTTTGACGTTATATAGTATTACGTTATAACGGATAACGTTATATAGTATTACGTTTATAACGTATAACGTTATATAGTATTACGTTATAACGTATAACGTTATATAGTATTACGTTATAACGTATAACGTTATATAGTATTACGTTATAACGTATAACGTTATATAGTATTACGTTATAGCGTATAACGTTATATAGTATTACGTTATAACGTATAACGTTATACAGTATTACGATATATTGTATTACGT